>WJSH01001077.1:102997-119856 GCA_009757365.2 Lepidium campestre | reverse complement strand
CTCTGCTCTTTCTCTTCCACTTTACAAACATTTCTTCTTCTTCTTCTTTTTTTTTTTTTGTTGGGCGATTTTTCTTCTCCCTAGATCTTCTTATAGATGAATTTGGAGAAGTTTTTCTAAACCCTTTTATATTATTTCAGTTTCAGTTTATGATGTCTCTCTTCATTTCTATTGTTTGTTTTGATTTCTCTATGTGTGAGTAGTTCCCTAATCAAGTTTAGGGATTTTCTAGGGTTTGATGAATGAATGAATGAAAGCTAGATATGAATTATTTAAGGCTCTTCACCTCTTGTAATCTTAATGCTTAAGTTGAATTGGCCTTTTAGCTTTTGATCTTTAGGTTGTTTAATGTACCGAAAGTGATTGTTTAAAAGCCTGAAAAAGCAATTGGTGAGCAATTGTCCTTAGACTCTGGAAGTTGATCTAACAGAAGTTTGTGAACATATCAAACCTGATCTTAATGGTTGTCTAGAATTTTTCGGACCAACGGAAGTAAGGATTCTAGGTTGCTAGACAAAGTAGTTGATACCACGGAAGTAGATTAGCTATACATTGCGTGCTTTGAGTTTAAGATGATTTTTATTGTTCCCTGAACAATGCGTGAATTCATTATTCTGATTTCATGACTAATTTCCTTGAACTTGGTGCTTTTAATTAATTGAATTTAAATCGCATCTATTTCGCTTCTTGTTACTTGATAACCACTACAACTTTGATTTGTCTTAGCTTGAATTTTAGTCGAATTGATTAATAGTGTGGCTCTTGGTTTTTGTGGATTCGACCCTTAGATTTACTACTTTGATTGATGTGCACTTGCAGTAGAAATTGATAGGTTTTAAAACTTTGTGTATTAAGTTTTTGGCATCGTTGCCCAGGACCAATTACGTCGCCTTTTGATCTAAGACTGAATTTTAGTCTAAAATTTGTTTTTCTTACTTTTTCTTTTTGATTTTCTTATGTGATACATGTTTATGACCAGAAGAAGTCAAGGCTCTGAGAATCTCTTGATCATAGACAACGCAGAACTTGCAAGATTAGAGAGAGAAAACCGCAGAACGCGATCAGCCGCCGCTACAATGAGTAACACTCAGTTACCGCTGGCTCCGATCGACAATGCTGACCATCTGGGTCACGAGGATGTTATTGCTCCAGACGTTGCACTTGAGGAGATACTGAGACAGCAACAACGTCAAATAGATGAGCAAAATCAGGCGAATAAGCGCCAAGAACAACACCAGTATCCACCACCTCATAATGGGCAGGATCATCATAACCCACACGTTCAGCATCAGCCACTTCGTGTCATAGGTGCTATGGACACGCCTCATCAGTTCTATTAGAACCGATCCGCCATTCATCCACCAGCTCCTCAGAGGCAGGATTATGAGATCAAACCTCAGTTGATCAACCTGATCAAGCAGTATCAGTTCCATGAATTGCCATCTGAGAATCCAATGGACCACGTTGAGTCATATGAAGAAACCAGTTCGAATGGAGTCCCTGCGGACTACATCAAGTGCAAGTTGTTTTACTTCTCTCTTGCTGACAAGGCACTGAGATGGTTGAGATCCCTTGAGTGTGGATCACTGCAAACCTGGGACGAGACTAGAGCTGCATTCTTGGACCATTTCTACACTAAGTCCAAGACAGCTGCGCTGAGAGGCAAGATTACTACTTTCCAGCAGCGATCCAGTGAGTCCTTTTGTGAGGCATGGGAAAGACTCAGAAAGTACATGAGAGACTGCCCACATCATGGATACAGCGAAGAGCATATTCTCAACATCCTCTATGGGGGACTTGATCGAGATCACACGAACTCTCTCAATGCAGCTAGCAATGGGGATTTTATGACAAAGACCGTTGAAGAAGCTTACACGCTCATCGAGAACATGGCTACTAGTTCTAGTGTTAGCTGTCCAGAGTACGACCGTGGGGTACGAGTCAACAGTCTTGAGACTAAGAGGATGGACGAGCTAAACACCAAGATAGATATGTTGCTGAAAGCACACCAGCGTGGGGTGCAATAATGTGATGAGTCAGAGGAGATTGCTTTTGCTTATGGGACGCATGAGAATCATGAGGAGCAACAAGATGTCAACTATGTCTCTGGACAAGGCTTCAATCAGAACATGGGGTATAATCTGGGTAATCTTTCCTACCGAAGTACTAATGTTGAAAACTCGCAGGTTCAGGTTTATCTACAGCAGGGAGGAGCTCAGATTTCGCAATTTCAGGGAAAGACTTTCGTGCCATATCATGGGCAGAAAAATTTCAACCAGGGTTTTCAGAAGAAGACTTTCGTGTAGAACTCATGTTCAGGAAATTTTAGAAACTGTTCGTGCAAAATTTAGGCACAAATTTCAGGCTTTTTAGCAGCCTCCAATGCATCAATTTCAGCAGCCTCTTCCACATCAATTTCAGTAGCCTACAAGCTCTTCAAACAACACACAAGATAAGCTTGAAGCTTTAATGCAGCAGGTTCTTCAAAACCAGAATAAGACTTCCCAAGAAATCAAGGAAAAGACTTAGGAGATCAATGCAAAGGTTGATAACATATACCACGATCTGAACAGTAAGTATGAAGCGGTTAGCATACATGTAAAGAAGCTAGATACTCAAGTTGCTCAGACTGTTGCAGCAATTCAGAGACCTCAAGGAACCCTTCCAGTAAAGGTGGATAAAAATGCAAAGGATTATTGCAATGTCATCACCTCTAATGATGAATATGAGAGAGAAATATAGGAGATTGATAGACTACTCTTTGGGGAGGACTATGATAGGTCGGATGCTGCGAGCAATGTGCAAGAGAGCAAAAACACTGAAGATAAAAGCAACATACCCAAGGAAGTTGAGCATAATGGCAGTGAAGGATTGGTTGTTGAGAATGCTGAGGATCGTAGCTACGATCGCAGATGAGCAGAAAGAGACACCTATAGGAGTTCAGGGTAATAAAGCCAAGGATGTTGAATCTCCTCTTTATGTGCCACCAATTCCTTTCCCTCATGTTGTCTACACAAAGGCTTAAAAGAACATTTTATCTAAATTCAAGGCAAACATGAGTGAGATTGAAGTCCCTTTACCGAAGATGGAAGGCTTGTTCGAAGCTCCGATACAAGTGAAGTTCATCAAGACAGTTCTTGATAATAGGAAACAAGTTGGGGGACTAATGGGGTACCATAATGCGAGCAATAATGCACTTCCTGAGCCCACATTTCTGCCTAAATTAGGGGATCAAGGACGATTTGCTATCCAGTGCACCTTTGGTAAGGTGAGCTTTGATGAGGCTCTATGTGATTCTGGAGCATCTCTGAATGTTATATCCTTAGAGTTGGTGAAGAAGCTGGGGATTAAAGCTATGAAGGAACATTCGACTTCTATTTCGTTTGGAGATGCTTCCACAAAGTATCCAATTGGGAAGATTATTGACTACCCACTCATGGTTGGGAGCTGTCTAGTTTCAACAGATTTGACGGTTCTAGAAATGGAGCAAGACTGTAAAGAGCCACTCATTTTAGGAAGACCATTTCTCAACACTGTTGGAGCAGTTATTCACTTCCTCAATAAAAGAGTAGTCCTCGGGAAGGTCAACAAGAAGGTTTCATATCCTCTCAAAGTATCCAAGAATAGACTTTTGTGGTGTAATTGGTTGTGAAGAGGTTGGAACAAAGACTCCACAGATTGAGATTGGAATCATGACATGAGGATACTTCCTAAAGACTTTGTTATTGATGATCAGTTGTTGTTATCTAACTCACGTTTGAAACCTTTTACAGAGAAGTTGAGATCTTGGTGGTCTGGTCGATCTACTATCCAGGAAGTGAGACCATCTAGAGTTGTAGTGTTGCTGGACACTACAAAGATTGAGTATAAGGATGATGATCCACACTTAAAGCCGTATCTTGTGGACAACAATCTTCCTAAGGAAGATACAGATCCCCCTGGTGATCTGCCAAATGCCTAAAAGACTACTGATTCAAGCTAATGACTGAAAATAAGCGCTTGGTGGGAGGCAACCCACGGAAGTGGATTAGCTATACATTGCGTGTTTTGAGTTTAAGATGGTTTTTATTGTTCCCAGAATAATGCTTGAATTCATCATTCTGATTTCCTGAAGAACTTCCCTGAACTTGGTGCTTTTAATTAATTGAATTTAAATCGCATCTATTTCGCTTCTTGTTACATGATAACCACAACAACTTCGATTTGTCTTAGCTTGAATTTTAGTTGAATTGATTGATAGTGTGACTCTTGGTCTCTATGGATTCAACCCCTAGATTTACTACTTTGATTGATGTGCACTTGCAGTAGAAATTGATAGGGTTTAAAACTTTGTGTTCATCGACTTCTTGAGCTGCTAGTTCCATGGCTATTAACTCTGATTCCATAGTGGAACGAGCTATACAGGTTTGGTTAATTGATTTTCAAGCAATTGCACCACCTCCCAAGGTAGATACATAACCACTAGTGTAGAGTTGATCTCATCATTACCACTTAGCCAATTAGCATCACAGAATGCTTCGAACACACAAGAGGATCCATCATAATTCAAATTCCAGTCTTTGGTTCCTTTCAAGTATCTCATTAGTCTATCAATGGCTTTCCAGTGATCTCTACTAGGATTCTGAGTGTAACGACTAAGTCTACTAACTGCATAAGCTATGTCTGGCCTAGTACAGTTCATTAAGTACATTACACTTCCTAAGATCTTAGCATACTCTGCCTGATTCACACTTTCACCTTTATTTTTGCATAAATGAAGAGAAGAATTATAAGGAGTTCTTGCCTTTGATTTTTCCCAGTAGTTGAACTTCTTGAGGATCTTTTCTATGTAGTGAGCTTGAGATAAAGTGTACCCTGCATCAAACTTTATAACTTTGATTCCGAGAATCACATCCACTTCTTCTAAGTCCTTCATACAAAACTTATTGTTAAGAAAATTTTTTGTTTCAAGAACATTGTCAATACTCTTTCCTAAGATAAGCATGTCGTCCACATAAAGACATATGATGACATAGTCCTCTTCCTTCCATTTACTGAAAATACATGTGTCACCATTGTTAGTAACAAATCCGTTTTCAATAAGTGTGGAACTAAAATTTTCAAACCACTGTTTTGGTGCTTGATTAAGTCCATACAAGGACTTCTTCAATCTGCAAACCTTGTCTTCTTGTCCCTCTAGAACAAATCCCTCAGGTTGATACATATATATCTCTTCTACAAAGTCTCCATTTAAAAATGTTGTTTTGACATCCATCTGATGAACAAACAGTTTGTGAGATGAAGAACCACCAAAATGTAACCTGATTGAAGCTAGCTTTGTGACTGGTACATATGTATCAAAGTAATCTACTCCATGTTTTTGAGTAAACCCTTGTGCCATAAGTCGTGCTTTGAATTTGTCTATTGAGCCATATGCTTTCAGTTTCTTCTTAAGAATTCACTCGCACTTCACAACTTTGCATCCTCTTGGTAAGTCTGTTATTTCCCAAGTATGATTTGAGATGATGGACTCGAATTTAATGTTAACTGCTTCTTTCCAAAACATGGCATCAATGAACTTCATTGCTTCAGAGTATGAAACTGGATCATCTCTATAAGAAAGGTGAAGACGATTTCTTCACTCAATTCATCATGTTCTACTATAAAGTTGGTGATAAAATCCAGTCCAAATTATGTAGTTGTTCTTGTTCTTTTGCTCCTTCTTAGCTTTGTAACATCTGAATCATGGTCAATTAACTCAAGAGATCTTTTTCTAGAAAGTACATGAGAGTTAATAGACGATTGAATACTTTTAAAAGGAAATACATTTTCAAAAAATTCTACATCTCTAGATTCTATGACATGACCAAAAACTTTTGAAGAAGTATCAAATTAAGGTTAAACATCTATATGCTGCAGAATTAGATGCATAGCCAATGAATACTGCATCCACAGTTTTTGATCCTATGTTTGATTTCATAAAGTTGGGTAAACCAACTTTTACCAAACACCCCAAACTCTTAGATATGACAGATTTGGCTTATGTCCTTTCCACAACTCATAAGATGTCGAAGATAAGCCTTTATGAGGAACTTTATTAAGAACATAAGAAGCATATAAGATTGCTTCTCCCCCACAATGCATCAGGTAACCCTGGACTTAGAAGTATTGCGTTCATCATGTTCTTTAAAGTCATGGTTTTCCTTTCTGCGATTCTATTTTGCTGCGGTGAGTAAGGTGTTGTCCTTTCATGGATAATGCCTTCTTTTAAGCATAAAGATTTAAAGGAAGCACACTCATACTCTCCCCCTCTATCGGATCATAGCCTTTTATTTTTCTTATATAACTGATTCTTTACTTCAGATTTATAGTTTAAGAACATTTCTATAGTTTGTCTTTTGAATTTAGAAGATAAACTTTTGCAAACCTTGAAAATTCATCTATGAAAGTAACATAATACTTCTTACCACCTATGCTTACTGTGCTTTTGAAATCTTGAAGATTTGAATGAATCATATCTTAAACTTGAGTTGATCTTATAACTGAATTAGAGAAGGGTTTCCTAAAATGTTTTGCCTCATAACAAATTTCACATTTAGAAAATTCTTTGTCAAGTTTGTCATGTATTAGCTCTGATTGACTAAGCTTCCTAATAGATTTAACATTCAGATGACCTAGTATCCCATGCCAAGTACTCAAATCACATGAGATATATACAGAAGCAACATTCATTATTTCATTCTCAGTCTCAAGTACAAAGAGATTCACAACGCATAATGCTTTTCCCACATACTCCCCATTCCTAGTCAAGACTAGTTTTCCAGATTCAGTGGTTTATTTTACACCAGCAGACATTGACAAAGAACTTGAAATGAGGTTTCTACACATAGATGGTACATACAAAACTTTGGTTAAAGTCAGAACTCTACCAGGAGACAATTTCAAGTCAATTTCACCAATACCAAAGACTTTAAGAGGTCTAGCATCAACCAAGTAGACACTGTCACAAGTAGACTCATCGAGCTTCTTGAAAAGACTCTTTTGGTTGCAGATGTGTCGAGTAGCTCCTGAGTCAATGATCCATTCAACCTTGTTACTCAAAGAGTTTGCCTCTGTAACCACAACTACTATGTTCTCTGTCAGATACAATTTGGGAACTTCTTTTTGTTTCTCTGGAAGTCGACAATCCTGTTTCTTGTGTCCTCTTTTATTGCAATTCCAGCACTTAATCTTCTTTTTGAAATCAACATTCTGATTTGCAGAGTTTTTGTTGTTATTCTTCTTGGTCTTGGACTTCTCATTGTCTTTATTGCCTGAACTCTCAACAATATTAGCATCAACGTTCGAGTTAAGAGGTTTGAGATTGTTACTTAGGAAAAATAGATTTGCTTCCTCTATCATAATATCCGAAATTAATTCACCTAGACGTAATATCTTTTTCTCATGCTTCAACTTCGATCTTTAATCTCCCCATGAAGGAGGAAGTTTATCAATCAACACCAAAGTTGCAAGATGGTCATCAATGGGCATTCCTTCTACCTAAATCCTAGAGATGACCACTTCATAGTCATGAAGTTGGCCGAGAATCAAAGAGTCTTCTCTAATCAAGAACGATGTCCATTTAGAGGTTATTTACATTGCCTCTTCCCTTCGTCTTCTGCTACGTACTTCTTCTCAAAACTGATCCGAATATCCTTTGCAGAATCATAGGTCACATAAACATCGAACAATTTCTCTGAAAGATGCTTCAAGATGTGTCCTCGGCAGGTTATGTTATGATCTTCGAAAGAACCTTCACGCTTTTTCTTGATTAGTACAAGACCATCAGAGCCAGATGATGCAACATCAGCAGAGGAAGTTGAATCTTCAAGAAGGATGTACTCGAGCCCTAACTCTTGGAAAAAGAATATCATCTCTTGTGACCATCTTTTGTAGTTTGCTCCGGAAAGAGGTCCGAGTTTGGAAAGATTTGGAACTGCAGAAAACTTCGACATCTTCTATGAAATCTAACAAGGAATATATCGCTCAAGATTGTTAGAGCTCGAGAAGACAAGAAGAAACATAGAATATGAAGAGGAGAAACATGGGATTCAAGAAAAGGAAACGAAAGGCAGAGGCGAAGGCTTAACTTCTGAACTTGAGCAATATATTCACCCTCTCGAGATGCTAGGTCAAGGATGATAATCTCTCAGCTTTTACTCTGCAACTCGACCTTCAGCATTCAAGTGTCGAGCTTCAAGATTCTAAGAAAGAGATCAAGATTTTCCCGAGAAAGAAGATAGAGTTCTTTTGAGTTTACAACAAAATGATTCAATCCACAAGATGATGAATTGATCGCTAGGAAAACGCTCTCTTTAATCTCTACCAGAAACTACTCTTCCACTGGTGAATCCGTACAAATACTTTGCAAAAAAGCCCAGTGCTTTTTCTGTCAAAGGTGTTTGAGAACTCCTCCGACCATCCTCAAGCCGGAGAGTCATGGAATATGTCCAATCTAGAAAATTCTCATCATTCCAAGTTCAAGCCACCGAAGAAGAGCAATTTATTTCGCTCAACATACCGGAAAATCTATCGAGATTATGGCAACATCAAGGATATACTCATCTACACTTTGGTGTAGTAAGAATTGGTTTAACCCTACATGCTCGGAAAGGTCTACCAGTTGTTGCACGCATAGCTTTACTCGATTTAAGGCTAAAATCATACCAACAAGCCTGCATCGGAACAGTTCAGACGACTTTAAACGCATGAACAGTATTTATAACATTATTTCCAAACTTTAATGTCTCTTTACAAGATCCTAATCTCCTAAAAACACTTAAAGTTTAACTACAACTTGTTGGAGCACCAATGCAAGAAAAAAGTGTGGTTGCAACCCTACACCAGCAGATCGTTTACCGGATCCAAGATCATGCTCTTGATCTTGTACTACCATCATCAGATGATGCGTTATACCTCGAAGTTATATCGGCGAACCAAGCACCCATCTCAATACAAATTCCAAGACAAATCTCTCGTGAAGAACTAGTGCGTCAATTACCAGAATCATGGGTGATGAGCTATGAAAATTACATCAAGCAACCCAAACATCGGTTCAATCATCTGAAGTCAGTTTCCATTCTCGAAGTGATGGACCAACCAAGATCAAGTTCGAAAAACATAGATCGTCGTCATTTCGGAAACAACTATTCACTCAATTTGCTATACAAATTGATGAAGACGAATTCCACGGACCCTCTAAACCACAAGTTCATGTGCCAATCTCTTTTGGTCAAGATGGATCAGTTTTATATCCTTTTATGGATGAATACGGACATCAGTACCTCAATGTATGTTTGTGTACTGCTTGTCAAGATGTGGACTACGAATCTGACGAAGAGATTCGATGAAGACGAAGAAAGAAGAAGGATTCTCTTTACAAGAGATATCTAGAAAGCGACCCCACAATAGGTCCACTTGGTGATGATAAATACAACTTTATAGTCCAATATTCAGAAAAAATAGAAGAACCAAAAATCATGATGATGCATTCAGAAGATTTTCCCCCACCAGAAGATTTCACCAAAGACAACATCGCTCTAGTCCAAAGATTCTCACAAGAGCAATCAACTCTTCTGGACCATACCAGCTTAGCCAAGGAGAAAAGGTTCTTAATTGGCAAACGGAGAATGCCATAGCTCATAATCAACTACTGACAACAATAAATAGTAAAGTTGATCAACTTACTGATGGCTACAACAAAAGACTAACCAGCCTTCAAAGTTCAATAACGGAGATACATGGCCGACATAACAATCTTCACCAAGAAATGATGACTATGGCGCAACACATGATGGTTAATACAACCCACTTCATAAGCAAAGAAGCTGAGACAACCAACCTCAAAACTCAGTTGAAAGATCTACAAAGAAGCCTAGAAAGCATGGTACAAAATCGGCATCAAGCTAGTACATTCTTTAATCCTCTCGATAACATGCCACCAGGAATGCCTATGTATCATGGATCTTATTCCCCATGATTTCTCTCGGCTTATCAAAATCCAAAACCAAAAGCCTCTCTCCCTGGATTCTTGTCCTCCAACGAAGCTTTTACATCCCGTTATGGCATGACTTCAATCAGTAGCTTCAGAGCAAAAACGACACGAACAAAACCTAAAAGATAAAAGGATTCGGAGTTCATGGTTAGTCCAACAAAAAGACCGACCCTAACGTCATCCTCTAGCCATGAGTATACTGAAGACAAAGAATAAAGGAAAATAAATTGGAATAATCAAATTTTCGATGTCTAGTCTGCTCGATACTTTGGGCCAAACCTCTAGTGAATCAGCGCAAAGCCCACAAGCCCAGGCATCTCATGCTTACTCTTCACAACCGAAGGCCTACTCTTCTCAACCAATTGCAATGATCAATCACTTCTCAGACACAAGTTCAAGCCATTACAATGCAAGTTATGACGAAGAATCTCTATCGAAGCAATTCGTTATAGGCGCAAGTTCATCAACACCAAAGCCAAAACCAGATATAAATGAAGTATTTTCGGGTGATGATGAAATGGACTACACACCTCCTTAACATCATGAGTTACCTCCGAAGAATTTTGCTTCAATGATTATGACTTTCACATTCGATGATATTCCTTTTGAGAAATGGAATGATCGTTTAGACGAATTTCATGCATGGATGAATTCTGAAGCATTAACTTCACCGCTTGAACATGTTATACAACAATTCACAGCAAGACTGTCCGGAGACCTCAAGGAATGGTAGAATTCACTTGGAGAATACAGACAGCAACAAGTCTATCAAACAACGATACCGTTACTCCTAGGAGAAATTCACCGCGAATTTATCGGTACACCTACTCATCTCAAAGAACAGCTACAAGAAGAATACTTCACAACAAAGTGATGTTCTCTAAAGAAAAGAGATTTAGCAAAAAACTTTGAAAGACAAACACAAAGATATTACGCACTCAATGGCCTCAACAACCCAAGCTTGAAGCAAGTGTATCTCTCTTCCATTGACGACTATTTAATCTAGCAGACTAAGCTATACACTAGAGACCAAGGAAAAACTATTGAAGAAATCTCTATTGTTCAGCAATATGTATTCCGAACACTCGATAAGCTTTGCAAGCAGAAATAATTTTGGATGGAGTTCATGGACAAATCAAAACAATTATCCATGATATGTGTTAGACCCGATCTCTCTATCAAATGTTCAAAACCAAAGGCGGCATGCTCTTGCGACAAACGAAGCAAGCTCAGAAAGTGCAGAAAACCATTTCAAAAACGCTTCAATAGATTCAGGCGCAAACGGTTTTTCAGAAAGAAACGAAGCTTCAAGCATACGACAAAATGTTTTCTATGCCACAAGGAAGGACACTTCGCAAAAAATTGCCCTAACAAGTCGAAGAAGAAAAAGCAATATCTCGTCAGCTCGATATCCAACATAGCACCAGACATTGATCTCAACAACCATGATCTCGAATCACTTATATCCTATGGTAGCGATGACAAGGATGATATATGCGGATATACATATTACGATGATTCCTCTGAATCCTCGTATAAAGAAGAAAACGATTGCTGCTATAAAATCACTCAGCTTCCAAGACAGGATGAGATACAAACAACGCCACACTTGCCAATAACAATTTTTGACCCGTCTCACCACGAAGCTCATACAATGATAATTGCATTCATTCATCGACACATGAGCTAATACAACGATAATGAATCCGAAAATATTACCATCATCAATGTGGCTACCGCACCAACAAGAATTTCGAGTCGCAAATTTTGGCTTGTTGACCGTTAAACTCAAATCAAAGCCAATAACCATAGAACTCTTCCCAGGATGTCAAATAACGACATAAGTTCTTGGTTCATCCCAACCCGGAAAAGATGTGATCTTAAGATGGGATACATACTATGCACTGAAGAAGAACTTCAATATTTCAATCGAACCACGAGGAATGAAATGGAAGACTCTCTACAAAGCTTTTACAACAATTCCCCGCTTATTCACAGTTGAAGACTCTGCATCTTTAGAATTTGGAAAAATCAAGGAAGAAATTACAATAATTTCATGTGCGGACTCTAACACGGATTTCCTTCAAAAGTGCAACAATCCACTATGGCTGAATTCAGAGTTTTTTGTTTCATTACCATTCAAGGAGAATGTTCATACTACCCCGACTAAAGCAAGTCACGCAGGAATACCACCGACACTGTTACAACAAGCCAATGAAGAATGTGATCAACTAGTAAGACAAAAAGTTTTATCATTAACAAACTTTCCGTTGGCATGCAAGGCATTCTATGTCAACAACTGTGCAAAACCAGCAAGAGGAAAACCCAGGCTAGTTATTGATTGCAAACCCTTAAATTAATATCTACAAGATGTCAAGTTTCCTTTACTAAACAAGAAGGCCCTACTCCAACATCTCCAAGGAGCGATTATATATTCAAAATTCGATCTAAAGTCAGGATTTTGGCAATTAGGAGTTCATCCAGAAGAAAGATACAAAACGGCGTTTTTTTACCAAATCGTCATCTTCAATGGAATGTCTTACCGTTCGGTCTCAAAACAGCACCATCACTATTCCAACAAGCAATGTTGAAGATTTTCAAGCCTCTCCAACATACGGCGCTAGTATACATCGACGATATACTCTTGTTTTCATCAAACGTCAAGGAACATATTCAAGCCCTTCAACAGTTTCAAGCAATATTAAAAAGTTGTGGAATTATGCTGTCGGCCCAAAAGATGATCATAGCCCAGCCCAATATCGACTTCCTCGGAATTGAAATCAACAATGGAAAATTTGCTCCTCATGCCCATCTAGCTACTACATTACTCGACTTTCCAAATGAAAATCTCACAAAACGACAAGTTCAACAGTTCCTTGGGGTAATTAATTACGTCAGCGACTTTATCCCGCAACTTTCGCAACTGAGAAGACCACTCCAGAAAATGTTGATGAAAAATCTACCACAATGGACAAACTGACAAACCGAAGCGGTCAAAAGTCTAAAACTAGCTATACAGAAGCTACCCCCTTTAAAGATTCCCTCCTCTGGGACACGTATTTTACAGACTGACGCAAGTGACAAATACTGAGGAGAGGTACTGTTCGAAGAGATAAATGGGAAACATCAAATCTGTGGATATAAAAGCGGACGCTTTAAAGATTCGGAAATACATTATAACTCCACGTTCAAAGAAATTTTAGCGGTCAAGAAAGCAATCAAGAAGTTTGAGTTCCATCTGAAAGGACATAAATTTTGAATCGAAATAGATATGTCTTCTTTCCCGAAGATATTACAATTCAAGCAAAAGATGGTCCCACATCAACATCTACTAAGATGGAGTGAATGGTTTTCAAAGTACGACTTCGAGTCCTTCTATTTAAAGGGTTCAAAGAACACTCTTGCTGACATGCTTAGTAGAAACCCTCTGAAAGAAATTCACATGATGGCAAGCTCCTCTACAACAAATACAGGTTACTATGACTTCGAAGCCAATATGCCCCAAGACGCTCATGAGCTCATCAATAGAAAAACCTTGCACGAGCACCTTCAACATAGGATCTTCAAGTATCAATCTATCATCCTTTCAAAGTACGAAGTCAGCTGTCATTTCATCGCACCACTGGGAATCCATCCAAACTATCCATTTGCTCACCTCTACAGGATCGAAAACGCAAACATGCCGGAAGAAGTCCTCTGTTTCCTATGGTACCTCTGCTCAGTCTACACCATTGGCATCGGTTTTGACATAAAATGGTTGTACCAGTATTGTAATGCCAGCAAGGTCAAGTAGAATTCTCTCGACATTCCTGACATGGTTTGCACCATTGATCATATGGAGCAGAAAGATAAGAAAATCAGCAAAAGCAACAAGCCTGCCGTTCAAGATACTAAAGAAACAAGTTGGCCTCAATCCATTCTTCATCCCTCACACGATCTATTTCTTCCATCGGCTTGTTCAAGTCAACGCAAAATCCATTAAGGTTCACGCCCTTCCTACGCTCATCCATCACAACGACTATCAAAGAGGAGTTCGTCCAGACTTCAATATCCATGACAACAAAGCATATGAAGACTTCTAGACCCATGCATTTCGGCTCAACAATTCCAGGCAAACATTTCATATTCCTTTCAATCCAATTTGTACCTATTATCAGGTTGACTACCAGAATAGCCTCGACGAAGATATATAAGTCTTCATGGCAAGATTAGAAAGTATGGCAACTATTCCAAAGACAATAAAGCAAGATATTCTGGATATAAAACAGGAGCCTCCGTCCCAAAATTTTCCGCCATAATATTTCCAAGATGCACAGCTTCCTGACGACGCCATGAACGAAATCGGAAAACGACTCAATATCGAAGTAAAGACAGAATCACAGGACGACTTTGAAGATTCGGAGACGGAGTACAAATGCCCAGGAGATCATTACGGCGCGAAGACCATATTATCGTGTTCGAAATGACTCACTAAGTAAAATATAATTACATAATAAATTATGTATTGTATAATAAGTGTGTAAGCGATACTATAAATCGCATAAATATGTAAGAATGATGTAAGCAATGATGTAGTCGTTGAGGTAATCGCTGATGTCAGCGTGCCTAACATCCACTATAAATATTTGTGTACCCCCATTGTAAGAAATCATCTCATAATCTATAAAAATGTCTCTCTCTAAGTTTCTCTCTCTAAAATGACTCTCTAAATCATTTAGTTTTCCAGACTTCCTAACTTCTTCATAAGCCTTGATTTATCATTCGGAGGTCGCGATTCTGTTCTGCTTCTTTAGTTAGGCATAAGGGTTTATCAATATGACATCCAAAACGTCTTTCTTGGGGGAGGTAAATTTCCTAACAGTTGTTGAGCCCATATTACTCCATTTACCTAGAAATTACCACCTGAGTTTTCTGTTAACGGCTTAGTCAATACGATCGACCGCTCACTTATCTACATTAATGGTGAACCAATTAATAAACAATATCCAACAATCCCCCACTTGTTTATTATCATGAAGAAATAACATACATTGAATCTATCAAGACTTGAATCAATTAGCTTAAGAATCTATGCAACATATTGTATTTTAACAGTCCTTATTTTTTGTCAACAATTGGATCGACAATGCCCGATCCATAGTATAGAGCCTCTGGCTAAAATCCCCTTATAATCTACCAAACTGTAGTGAGGAGGGGTCGAACCCCTGATGTTTGAGTCATTAGCTGGATCATCCTAACCAACAGACTGAGAAGAACTCGGCAATTGCAATACCTACATATATATATATATGAAAGAATTACTAGAATAGTCCAATAACATGGCTTAATTACAAAACTAATATTTTGTCAACCTTAATATCAAATTAAGTAAATTACATGATTTTTAGGGTCATGAGTTTAGGGTCATAAATAAACTATTTTGAAACTTTAAGTTACAATCATTCGTTTAGGTTTAATATCGAATGAGTCTAGTTAGTATATAATATTTGGCTTGATTTAGTAATTTTGATAATTCCGTTAGTTATTTAGATTTATAATTTATCTTATTAAATCTAATAAATATAATATTTATTGGGATTTATAAGTTGTCTTATTAAACTTTATAAATAGACTATTTTGAAATTTATGAGTTATAATCATTCTCTTGGGTTGAGGCAT
The DNA here is from genome assembly GCA_009757365.2 of Lepidium campestre. Taxonomy (NCBI): domain Eukaryota; kingdom Viridiplantae; phylum Streptophyta; class Magnoliopsida; order Brassicales; family Brassicaceae; genus Lepidium; species Lepidium campestre. The sequence continues at coordinate 104,186 of WJSH01001077.1, read as the reverse complement.
CTGATTAGGGTTTAGTTTTTTTTTTCATTCAAGAGTTGTTACAATCATTCCCTTGGGTTTAGACATCCAATTAGGGTTTAGTTTTTCATTCAATAGTTCTTATAATCATTATCTTGGTTTTAGACATCCAATGAATCAGTTTAGGATATGTTTAGGATATAATATTTAGCTTGATTTACTAATCGTGATCATTCCCTTGGGTTTAATCATCCAATTCATGTTTAATTTTTTTGCACTCAAGAGTTGATATAATCATTCTTTTGGGTTTAGGCATCCAATAGGTCAATTTAGATAATAATATTTAGCATGATTTACTCATTTTTATTATTCCCTTAGGTTTAGGCAGTCAATTAGAGTTTAATATTTTCACTTAAAATAGTTTATTTATAAGATTTAATAAGATACCTTGTAAATTGACTAGTTATAAGATTTAATATGATAACTTATAAATATTGTATATAAAAAGTTTAATACGATAACTTATAAATAGTGTATTTAAAAGTTATCTTATTAAACCTTATAAATGTTAAACCAAAAAAATGAGGAAAATAAAAAAAAATTTGATGGGAATTATTTTTGTAATATAAAAAATATATTTTCGAAAAAGAATAAATTAAGTTGAGGGTATTTTTGTCTTTTCTCACTATTGATGGTAGTTTTTGAAAACGTCCAAACGGACAAGGGTAGTTTTGAAAATATTAAGTTTAAAAATATATTTTTGAAAGTATCCCATTTAGTTTTTGGGTTTTGGTTTTTGGTGTAGATTTTAGTTTTTTAAAAACATGAATGGTAATTTCTGTAGTTTTTGGTTTTTACCTTTATTTTTCAAAAAGCTTTTTTGTTTTCTTTTTTAATATTTTATTTTATGATTGATTTGTTCATAAAATATAAAATGATTATATTAGATTTTAGTTTAAAATAAAAATTACAAAACTTCATAAAAAATACCAAAAATACATATATGGAATTATAAAGTCCTGTTTTATGATATTTACACCACTACTTTTAAAATAATAAAACAAAATTTTATAATATATAGGTCACTATTTTAAATTATAAGATAAAATTTTATAATATTTAATACACAATTTTAAAGAATTATAAAGTCAAATTTTATAATATTGAAAATATTATTTTTAAATTATGAAATCTAATTTATAATATTCAAATTTGATAATTATTAATTTTT
>WJSH01001077.1:87135-102966 GCA_009757365.2 Lepidium campestre | reverse complement strand
ACACACTTAAAGTTAACAAAAAAATTTAAAAAAAAAAGATTAAAAAAAAGAAAAAAAAAAAAAGAAGAAACTGTCGATCAACTTCTGGGAAAAACTACTAAAACCTGGTTTTTAGTTTTGGTTTAGAAATTAGTAGAATCACCTAAAAATTAGTTTCCCTATTTTTTAGGGAAACTAGTTTTACAAAAACTTGATTGGCTAATTTTTAGTTTTTCTGGTGTAAAAACACCTCCCATTCATTAGCCTAAGTTCTAATTTTTTTAAATTATCTAAAAAAAATTCTTCATTATTTATTCTTCTTCTTCGTCGAAGAAGAAGAAATAATGAATTTATTTTCTTCAGATTTGTTGTAATTTTGTATCAATTTCTTTAAGTTTTAGGTAGTCTATAGTCATTTTCATCACTCTTATAAAGTATGAGTTCATTTTCATGGAACTTCATAACTCCAAATTGAGTGTTTTCCATAGAACTCGAATTTGAGGGTTTTGTTGAGTGAATTGAATTGTATTGAATATTGGTTGGGTAACTTCATTAGAACACGAAATTACAAGGTTAATGAGAAAATTTTGAAAATTTTAAAAATTTTAAAATTTTTGAGAAGTTAGGTTGAAGATGATGAATAGTGACGAAAAACATACAAAACCTGAAAGGAAAGCCTACAAAACTTGAAAGGAATGCCTACAACAAAAAGATGTTTTACAACAATAAACCTACAAAATACTAACAAAAAACCTACAAAACATGAGAACTAAGTCGACAACGATAAACTTACAAAACAAAAATTATAAACCTATAAAGAAGGAAAATAAACTAGTTGTTGAAGGCCAAAAAGTAAACCTACAAGAAGATGTTAAATACATATAATGCGCAAACACTAAATATAGGCAAATTAAACGTACATTACAGGATCCGTAAGACCAAAACGAAGAAATACTAAAACCTACAATACATGAAAGGAAAATCTACAACATAGAAGAATGTTTTACAGCGATAAACCAACAAAATACTAACAACAAACCTACAAAAGATAAACCTACATCAAACGAAAAACAAACCTACAAATACTACAAGAAAACATACCGTATTACGACGGCAAAGAGCCGTCGAAAAACGGTTGGAAAGTGTATATTCCGACCGTTTTTTGACGAAAAACTGGCATCGGTTCAGTGTGGTTGAAATCATAAAACTTGTCGGAAACCGTCAGAATATACTCGTCAGAACCTGTCAGAAAGATGATCGTCAGAACCCGTCGGATAGGACACGGTCGGAAGCAGTCGGAGTAGTACTGTCGGAGCCCGTCGGAAATTACACCCATCGGTATCGGTCAGGATAGTGCACTGTCGTAAACGGTCGGAATTTTTGGACGGGCTTCGACGGTTTTTAAGTAAATTTTTTAATTTTAATTCATTGATTAGTTTATTTGTAAAATAAATAAAAACCTAAAAAAACATTTAATTTAAAAAGGTATTTTATAAATAATAATTACAATAAAAGTTTTTTGATAAATATAACAAAAAGAATTAAAATCCTACACTTAATCCCTAGATCCTGAGTGTCTTAGCTCTAGAATGCAGAGAAATTCTTAAGTATATTCCCGAATCTGCCCATCTTCACAGTAACAATCTCCGTCTCTAAGCGAAACCTATAAAAGAAAAAAGTTAGTTATTATAAGAAAGTAAATATACTTAAAATTATTATAATAACAAATTTACAATGTCGACCTATTCTCTAAACTCGAATCGAGCTTCTTAAGATGGCCACATCTAGGCCCTGTCAATAATTGATCCATCATCAAATACGCAGTCAGATTAGGTGGAGGTGGATGTGTCTCTGGCACAGCTCGTGGACGAAACTGATCTTAACCAAGCTTAAAAAATTAGACAACAAGTGCATTAGCCTTAAAAAAATGAATCATTATATTGTAATCAATTTTACAAAATTGATTATAAAAACGTATTTCTAAATAAATTGTAATATGTTGGAAAAAAGTTGTAATATAAAAAAAATTATAAATTAAAGAAAAAAATATATTATAAATTACAGAAAAAAATAAAAAAAAATTTTTTTGGCTAAACCGTCATCGTTCTCTTTTGGAGGAGATGAATCTCAATCTCCAACAAAATCATCATTACAAACGAAAACGAAAGATGATTCCGGTGAGATGAACAAAATACAGAACAATACATGTGTTGATTCCATTGAAATCGAATGAAAAAAAAAGTTTGGAAACAAAATTTATCCAAAAAAAAAAACTGGAAAAACCCCAAAAAAATTATCGAAAATTTATGCAAAATAACTTGAAATCATTGCTAACAACACTCAATTCATGCTTAAACTACTATTTTCCGGCGATTTCTAAGCCTAAATCAAAGGTTCTCTACCTAGATTTCATGAATCAATCTCAATACTCAAAAGCAAAAAAAATCTAAGAAATTTTCTATAAAAACTTACATGATTTGATGATTGAGTGTTTATAGGTTGATGATTCGCCGAGGGATTGGAGTTAAACCGCCATTCGCCAGAGAGCTTTGTTAGTATCGCCGGGGAAAAATATCAGAAAAGGAGAGAAATGTGGAAGAAGAATAATCAAGAACTTTATTTCGCATTTTTCGACGGGAATCTCGTCGGAAACATTTGGCCCGTAATAAAATGAGGTTCCTATTTGCCCACGCAAAAAGATGGCGCATAATTTTTCCCCTTTTTCCCGTCGAAATCGGATATTCCGACCGTTTCTGACGGGATATGTAATTTTGGTTGTAACTACTTTCATCAAACACGGTTGGAAACCGTCGGAATAGTTTGACCGCTTCCGACGATCTTGCATGCATTGGAATATTCCGACGGCTTTCGACAGTGTCATATTTACGGTCAATTCCCATTGGAATTACGGTCGAAAAATTTCGACCGCTTTTCTCGGTCGGAATATCCGTCGGATTCTGGTGTGTTTTGTTGTAGTGAAAGCATGATAAATAATATACCTATAAAGCTTGAGATAAACATACAATGAAGAACGATATCTTGCAAAGATATACCTACATCAAACGAAAAAGTACTAAAACTTACAATACCTGAAAGGAAAATCTACAACATAGAATGATGTTTTACAGCGATAAACCTACAAAACACTAACATCAAACCTACAAAAGATAAACCTACATCAAACGAAAAACAAACCTACAATAATAATTAGATTTATAATTTCAATCTTTCCGAACTATAATTGTAATTAAATTATCTTTTCGGACTATTTTAGTAATTCACCCTATATATATATAGCAAATTTGTATGATCATTACCACAATTCACATTTTTAACATTTTAAATGTGATCTACGACGGTTTCTCCTCCACAGAATCCTGCCCTTTGACTCAACAAAAGGTGATGACTCTTTCCTTTGGTTACCAAATCAAGTGGCCATACAACACTCCCCAACTTCTACATGGCACAAAATTTGTTGTAGTTCCGGTAAATAAACTCGAGTCAGGAATCAATCCAAAAAATTCACTTTAGATCGGGTTCAGTTATAGTTACTTTACTTCATTGGATCTTATTATATATAATAATGAATATGTATCAGTTCGGTTATGATTCATATCCAAGAATCGATCAAGTACTCTAAAAGAATCAAACAAACACATCAATAAATTTAGAGTCTTTTCTCTTAACTTTAGGTAACTTTGAAAAACAAATTCCGGATCTGAATTCATTAACCACGAAGAAAATTGATCTAAAACTGTATTTTGTGCCATTTTAGATGTATTTTGAAATCTTAGATAATCTAGAAATTGAAACAGGTTCACTTAGTTCGCGTGCAAGTTCTGTTGATACTTTTAGAGGTTTTTTTCTGGTTGTGTTCTTCTTTGTAATTGGTTCTCTTGGTTGTTTTCTCGTCTACATTTGTCAGTTTTGAAGTTGTTGTTTGTGCCAGTTTCTATTTCTAACTATGTGTTTCTCTCCTGACCGTTCAGTCTAGTATATGTCTTCGACCATGCTTCCATCCGTGTTAATCTGGTTTATTTTTGAAACTTTTATAAATTTAATTTAGATTTTTTTGTGGACTATAGCCTGCTCTAAATTATTTTCACCCTATTTTATGATATTTTGTTTATAATTTATAGACATGTTTTACAGATATTTTTAGTTATAAAATAATAATAAAAAAGATCTAAACAGTTCAGATAAACAGTTCAGATAAACAGTTCAGATATTCATTTGTTTTTGTTCCACTAAAGATAAGTGTGATAATTTTGAGGATATTGATATATCTTGTCGGACAAGGTTAAGTTAATTCTCTTTTTAGTGATCGGTGTTCGATTGTAAAATCTAGAGAACCTTATTATCAATGTTCAAACAAATGAAAACGCACTTCTAGTGATCTTGTTGACTTTAAATTATTCGAAAGAAAAATGATTTTGATAATTGATCATGTGCATCAGAAAGGTGACAACCTTTCCACTGAACAAGAAGTGTTGTAAAGCAAAAGAGAAGAAGAGAAAGAAAATTTGGAAGCTTTGAGATCAAACTCAACCAAATTATCTTCCATCTGAAATCCTCCAATGATGATGGGGTTCTTGGGATTCACACCTCCGTCAACAAACCCTAAACAAACTACATTTTTATTCACCTTCACGAGTGAATTCGACCTGTAGATCCTCCACTTAGCTCCTCCACTCATCAACAGGTCGATCACAGGAACTCCACTTCCTCCATTGGAACAGAAGCACGCACCGAAAGGCTTCACAGCCGGAGCTTTAGCCATCTTCACTTTTCCGGCGAAGGATGTGAGCATAGCTTTGTATATGGACGTTTGCAGTACGGTGTAAGGAGCCAAAGTGCAGATCTTTGTGGATTTGGATGGATTTCACATCTATTAAGTAGTCACCGGACTTGCCATTAGTGATTAGAGGCGTGGAGGCAAATATTTTAGAGACATCTTTAAGGTAAGGCAAATAATAATATTCTCCTTTACCGATCCAAAAGTCACCACAATTCCTTCCTCCGATGGAAGGCAAACAAAGAGCCATCTTTAAGGGAAGCTTATACATGAAGACGAGCTGCGAGGGAATGGATAAGTGGTTGTTATCAAGACCAATGGTTCCTTTGAAAGCCGAGGGGATAGGTTTTAAAGCAGGAGCAGCGTCAGTGCAAGTTAAATTCAACGAAGAGCGTTTTTCAGTGTCCATAATGTATACTCCATTATATGAATATAGTATGGGGACAATGTCTCGGAAGAGCCGGGCATTGTTAGGGGAGCGACACGTGGTCTTCTTCTTGGTGTTGGGACAAGGGAAGCTCGGATTAGCGTAGCTACATCTTGTGGAGCCGCATTTGATGGTATGATAGGACGTGGATTTGGCGGCTCTGGCGCAGTCTAGCGATGCAATTATTATGAGTCCCATAGACATGCAATCATTAATGCCATATTCTGGGGACTCTTGAAATCCTCGATGCGCTTATTCTGCCCTTTGACTCAAGAGGTAATGACTCTTTCAGTCTTTCCTTTAGCTACCAAATCAAGTGCCCATACGACAGTTTACAACCTCTACATGGCACAATTTGCTATAGTCATGGTAAAAAAACTGAGACCCGATTATCCGAACCATAATCGACCTAAACTTTTTTAGTTTCGATCGGTCTCAATTATAATAATTTTAATCTATTGGATCTTTAGTTACGGTCGTTGTCTCATCTGCATTTGTCCGCTTTGGAGTTGTTCTGTGTGCCGGTTTCTAGTTTAACTAAACATTTCTCTCCTGACCGTACTGCCTTTGTGTTTGTCTTTGTCCATATTTCCCTCCGTGTTCATCTAGTTTCTTTTCCAACCTTTTGCAAAGTTATGGCACCAACTTTTTCTATGGACTTGTTCTGCACTAACTATAATTCACTTGTTAAAACTTGTTCAGTTTGTTTCTGTTCGATCCTTTTGTTCTACCGATTTTATTTCGTTAACTATTAAATAATACAATTTTTTTTTTAAAGTTTAGATTTTATCAATTGTTTTTGTTGGACTAAAAACATAAGGGACAATTAGTTATCCACTGCAAGAAAACAAGTGATTTGCGAGCAACATTTTCCATCATAAATTAGCAAGGCTTTTGCGAGGACATTGCGATGCAAAGAAAAACCTCACAAATCCCTCGCAAATTTGTGAGGTATTTGCAACTCTTTTGCGATACATTTGCGAGGCAGACATTTTGCTCGCAAAAACCATAGCAACTTTGCAATAATATTGCGGTGGAACTCCCTCTTAACAAATTTGCGACGTTCTTGCGGGGGTTTTGAAGTTGGTGAAACACGTTGAAAATGCAAAATACCTAATTTTTTTGATGCCAAATAAATTTCTCGCAAATGACTCCCAATGACCTCACAATTCCCTCGCTGATTTTAATTCCTAGCAATTTCCTCGCAAATTTTAGTAGCAATTATCTCGCAAAATTTTTCTCTTCCCTATAAATAGGCCACCAAATGATGGGAGTAACAAACAACACAAAAATATAAGAAAAAAATTCAGGAGATAAACATTGTGAGCATGGAATTTTTTAAAAATGGCGTCGGAACGTGAAGTGTTCGCATTACAAAGATAGATGTATAATCGAAAAGATCCAGAGACCGGGGAAGTGATGAGAGAGTTTCGAGATGGGTTGCGAGAATTCATATACTAGACGACTAATAACCTATTGGCGAAAAATAACGGTAACATCTTTTGTCCATGTCGAAAGTGTGGGAACAACCAATATTTGAAAATTGATCTATAAGACATGTATATAATATTTTATGGGATGGTCAAATGCCTTTAAACTAAGTCATGAAAAATAATCATGTTGTTTTAATTGTAATCGTCGCTTTCTTCCCATGCATCATCCGTAATAGCATTGACATGATGATGATTAAACATATAGATGTGTGAGCATTATACATCATTTTCTCAACAAGTTATTTTATGGTGTTTTACATAATGTTTATACCCCATTTGAAATGAATAAGTAAGCCGTGCAAAAAAATGAAAATTTCAAGTTGAGGTTGAAGTTGAGGTCGACCAATACAATTTTTTACATAAATTAAATGTATGTGCAAGTCATGAATGTAGAGACATAGTAGACAATCAAGTGATGAAATAACATATCACATGTACCTCAAAACTACATGTTGGATCAACAAGTAAAACCGACAAATTGAAATATCAATTTTTTTTATTGACTTTGTATTTGTATGCTAAATGATATCTATGGATTTAGGAAGTTTGTTACTATTTTGTTTTCTGGTATATTGATATATTTATGGTTTAATGGAAAGTTTGCACTATTTTGATTTTTTTTTTCTTCAGAATTTCAGGATTAAGGATTTCAGGACTTAGTCATTTTTTATAATGTAAATTGCCCAATTTTAAATTGAAGTGAAATGATTCAGACAATTGTAGAGAACAAACAAACCATAAATTCTTTATTTCAGTTTACAAACACATAATCAATTCATTTAAGCTCCTCATTTTAATTAACAAACACATACTCAATTCACTTAACTAGTTAAATGCATTTTTCTCGACTTCACATCGTTCAACAAATGGACTTGAATAGCTAAATCTTCTGAGCAATGAAATTGGTTCAACATAGTTATATTCACAAAAGTGGAAACATAAACAAACATAACATATAAAAAGATCTCTATCATATAGCCTTTGCTTCCAAAACTATCCTCAAGACTTGATCTTGCCACTACATATCTTGCCTCATATATCGTTTATAGATGATCTCTTTTGTAATTCAACATTTGTTGAGGATTTAGTTGAGACATGTATTGGAGAAAGTTGTGGGGATGGTGATGGTGAGTGGTACAGCGTGGCATCAGGGTAGCCATGATCCACGCATGTCTTAGCTCTGATAGGCTTTTTTATCCAGTTTGGTCCATTAATATGAACTTTTATTATTTCAGTTATTGAGTCTGTTTTAATTTAGGTTTGTTTCCTAGGGTCTTTCCTTTTTGTCAATTTCGTGGGCCATATATGGATCCACTTTGAGTCTTATTTTAGTTAAGGAATTAACAGTCCCATGACCCATTAGGTTTAGGGTTTCTAAAGTCCTCCTAGAAAAGCCTATAAATATGTAATCCTTTGCATTAATAAAAATCAGAACTTAAATAAAAATTAAAGAGTTTCTTTTGAGAGAGATCTCAAAATCGTAGAGGGAGTACCTCTGAAAATCCTAGCTTTCCTGAGAGAGAATCTCAACGCCCAAGAAGCCCTAGTTGTCGTCGCTGGTTCACTGCCGCCTCTAGGAGCCTTTCAACATAAACTTCGAAATCTATTGCAAGAAGAGATCTACGGCTTAATTCAATTCGCCCACTGGATCTATCTATCCATCGCCGCCACCACCTCTTTGTGCCGTCGCCTTCTCTTCTCACCACTGCCGCCGCCGTCAATTCGTGACTATCCCCTCATGCCGCCGTCACCATCTTCATCGACGACGTGACCTCAAAACCCTAATTCTATCGAACCCCCTCAACGCAGTTCTAGAAGCTTCCGCCGCCGTTCTAGAAGCTTCCGCCGCCATTCTAGAAGCTTCTGCCGCCCACTGATCAGAAATCCTAATCTCATTTCTGCGCTACACCAGATTGATATCAGAACCACGAGGCTGACTTCTACTGCTCGGTCTCTGATCTGTTGCCGCCAGACTTATCTTCTCCAAACGTCCGCTGCAAAACAAAAGGAGGTAACCCTAATATCATCTCGTATTGTTCTGGTTATGACTCGATCTATCTTCAATCGAGTCGCTACTTTTGATGAGATCAATGAGCTTGTAAAACGGATATCGCAAGTTCTCTCTGCAGCCTGCAGAAACCTAGGTCTGTCGTGTAGCGCCCCTCTCACAGCCGTGAGAAGTGCTGCACATTCCACATCACACACTATAGTCGCCAGCCATGGAGACAAGTCTTGTGGTGCAGATCTATTTGAAGGAGAGCCCCACACCATTGTTTCTCATATGGTCAAGCGCAAGGATCAATTTGATCTAAGCCTTGGAGAAGTCGAAGGAGTGTATCACGACTCAGTGAGGCTCAAAGAGCGAGAAGGAATAGGTTGGAATGTAGCTGAAACGCACCAGCCACAAACTAAGTAGCCGGACTCAAAAGAAGCTCTTCAAAAACGTGTAGCCGCTGACAGAAGGGATATACGTGTACTATTTGACACGCCCCGAGCGACTCACAACGAATCTGGTAACGATTTAAATTGCTATAGATTCTTGACTCAATTTTCGAGATTTAAGAATTTGAATCAGACCAAAAAGAGTTCGGATCTGAGAGTTATGGATTTTATAAGATGGTCCATCTGTAGTTAATCAGACTGCACAACACAACCAGAGTTGGATCTGTACAGTTCAACTGGACACGAATCTGTACGTTTGACCAGTTGGAGGTTATTCTTGGATCTTTTATGGTTTCAGTAAGCCATAGAACCTCAGGAGAGTCAATAGGAGCTACAAGTTACACCCTATCTTCTGGAATGGGTGAAACTAGTTCCAAACGGTGATTCCTTCCGAGTTCGTGATCAAGTCCACCACAAAGCCCTTGATCTAACACATCTTGGAGCAGTCTTATGGTCTGATATTTGTGAGCAACGAGCTGTGGAGTTTGATGAGAACCGAGCTTGCACAGTCGGATATGGAGCACGACTTGAAGAGGACATATGGAGACTACCTAGAGAGTGTCAGGTTGTCTACAATGCAAGAAGGAGCTTCACCTGGAATGAAGCAACGAGAGTTTGCATCGAAGACCTGCACATGTACAAGAAGGAAGAGCTGCCAGACAATCACAAGATATGTGGAGAAGACCTATGCTTGATTCGAGGACGAATCTATTCTAACATGGAGGGTTCTAGTGCAGCGTGGCACCAGGGTAGCCATGATCACACAGGTCTTAGCTCTGATAGGCCTTTTTATCCAGTTTGCTCCATTAATATGGGCTTTTATTATTTTAGTTATTGAGTCTGTTTTAATTTAGGTCTGTTTCCTAGGGCCTTTCATTTTCGTCAATTTCGTGGGCCATATATGGATTTACTTTGAGTCTTATTTTAGTTAGGGAATTAACAGTCCAATGGCCCATTAGGTTTAGGGTTTCTAGAGTCCTCCTAGAAAGGCCTATAAATATGTAACCCTTTGCATTAATAAAAATCAGAGCTTAAACAAAAATCAAAGAGTTTCTTTTGAGAGAGATTTCAAAACCCTAGAGGGAGTACCTCTGAAAACCCTAACCGTCTTGAGAGAGATCTCAACGCCCAGGAAGTCCTAGTTGCCGTCGCTGGTTCGCCACCGCCACTAGGAGCCTTTCAACGTGAACTTCGAGTTCTGTTGCAAGCAGAGGTCTATGGCCTGATTCAGTTCGCCCATTGGATCTATCTATCCATCGCCGTCACCACCTTTTTGTGCTGCCGCCGCCTTTTCTTCTCACCACCACCGCTGTCGTCAATTCATGAATTCCCCCTCATGCTGCCGTCGCCATATTTATCGACGACGTCACCTTAAAACCCTAATTTTATCGAACCCCCTCAACGCAGTTCTAAAAGCTTCTGCCGTCATTCTTTTGACATGTAGCCGCCGTCCTCTGATCAGAAACCTTAATCTTGTTTATGCGCTACACCAGTGAGACTTTTGTAGCTAGATGAGTACGGTGTTTTCATGGAATTCGTGGTGGTTCAACACCAATTGCTTTCCTATGAAATCCAAAAGCTTTCCTGTGAAATCTGACAGTTTCCTAACAATATATATACATATACTGCTAAATGCTAAATTTATGTACCCGCAAAATTTATCCCAAACTCGAACCATAATCGAATCAAGAATCGTATTTGTATCCGATATATTTTTATTAAATTTTAGTTTTTAGAGTTTTTTCTATTAAATCTTTATTAATTTTGATTTTTATATAAATATACTTGAACTCGATCTATACCTGACCCAAAAAATAAAAATATTTGAATAAGTTTTAAATATAAAAAACTAAAAACCTGTAACCCAATAAGATCCAACTCAAACCCGGGTACTCGAATATTCTTAATGCTTAGTTTTCATTAACCGAATAAATATTCCTTCAATTTTTCCATAAATAATTTTTTCTTAATATTACTTATTATTATTTTTTAATGAACGATTAGGCATGGGCATAATACATGAAACCAGAATTTGAACCCGAACCCGACCCGAAATATCTGAAACCGAACCAAACCGGAATAGATAAAATACCTGAACGGGTTTTATATTATGAAAGTACGGATACCCGAACCTGATCGGGTAAAACCCAAAATCCAAACGGGTACCCGAAATATCCAAAATATATAATATATTTAAAATAATTATTTATATATATATATATAATTTTAATTACACAAGTATTCAAAATTATAACTATAAATCTGAATATACTAATCAATATAGAATCAAAATAACCAAAAAAACTAAAATATTTAAAAAAAAATTGATTAAACTATGGTTTTTAAAGAAATTTTTTTTTTTTTAAACTTTTAGTTAAAAAATTAATTAAAAAATTGGATACCCGAACCGGATCCGAAATAAGGTATTTTATAAGAACCAAACCCGACTCGAACAAAAAATTTATTACCCGAACCTGATCCTAACCCGCAAAAATACCCGAACAGATCTCACATAGGTAATCTCGAAATACCCGAAACCCGAAAGATCCGAACCAATCGGGTCCGGGTACTTGAATGCGCAGGCCTATGAACGATCATGATTTAAAAATATAAATTTAAATAAACGGCTAAGATTAGATACTAAATATTCAAATTTAATTTAAAAGATAATGCAAGATTTTTAATTTGGATAATGAAAATCACATATTTAAATTTAGAAGATAATGCAATATTTTTTGGAAAATCACATATTCAAACGTTACATAACAATATATGAGTAGTAAAAAAAAATTGACCTGTCCAAATTATAGGTTAATTTTATCCTATACTTTATAACACGTAAACTTAAGTCCAAAATTTAAGGGTAGCTCTGTTTTAATATATAAAGATTATGCAATAAGATGAATGAAGAGACATAACTGATACATAAAACAACTATTGTAATCTGAGACAGATTCCTAGTTAAAATAACCTAGAAAACGCTAGAGAAGATTAGCAGCAGTGGAAATGGGAGCTGCGGTGAGAGCTGACTGAACAACTTACTCATGCAGCTCATGGCTTGTCCTCTTTGACGTTGTCATTGCCATTGCCGCTCCTGTTAATGCTTCAGCTACCGCATTGTTCCTCTGCGATTAATATATATATATATGATTAATGATATACAAAATGATAATAAGTTAAGATTAACTCAACTAACCCAATCATGCGAACCTCCTTCATACCATAAGTAATACCTGAATAATAACCCTGCCGCTAGTCCTACATATACCAAAACCCATTTAATCATCATTAACTTGATTTCCAAGGTTATATATTGTGACTCGTTTAAACTCACCCTATTGCAGAGATTCTTTTCATGTGTTCTTCACCTAAAAGACAAAACCATTACGAACTGATCATTAAATTAACACTAAAATGAAAGCTTATTATCGATCTTTGAGCATGTCACTATGCAACACGAATGCATACGGCACATGTGCGGACGAATATATGTCATAAATAAAACGTTATTATTGAACTCACCAATGCGTCAAGAGATTTGCTGCTCTCTCCTGAAAAAAGGGCAAAGATAAACACTATTAACATAAACAACAACGCTTACATCTCATCAACAAAATAAGTTAATTTTTTGTGGTGATATAACCCTAATAATCAAGTTGCAAATCGAATTTGAAGAGTCGTTAGATCTTAGCATCTAATTGCTAACCGTTGCGAAATTGAGTTAAGAAAAACATAAACTTCACATCTTTCCTCATCAATAGGATCATGTTGAAGCTAAGGTTGTGGTTGCTGGTTTATCAACAACTTTCAGCCAGATAAGCAGCTGCTATGTTGATCGTTAAAGAAGATATATTGTTTTGATGATTGGGTTTCATTGGGCTCTTTTTTATAGATAATATAGTGTAAAATTCACAATGCTTCGTTGATGTAATAGTTTCATGTAAAATGTTATTCACATAATCACATCTAAAGGTAATACGATCATTTGCACAACTTAATTAAATATTATGGTGAATATGGATGTCTCTTTTAATTATGGTGGAATTTTTTTTTTGTCTGGAACAGAGTGTTATCACATGGAAGATAATATCTGTGAAAAGAATTAGTGGTCGCATAAAAACTAGTAATGTGTTTGTGCAGGCGTAGTGAAGTCTGAACGGTTCAAGCACTTGAAAGAGAGTTGTCCCTCTTTGTTCTCTGTGTTACTGAACATGGTTGCAGCAACAATTAAAGTTGACTTTAAATTATCCGAAAAATAATTTAGATTATATATAATTATAATAATCTCTCAAAATTTTATATTTTATATAGTTGGAAAGAATTTTATTTATATAATTTAATATAAAACTTATTAAAAGTTATTACATACTTGCATCTATCTGGCTACACCCGTCCTCATGGGTCACCATTGCATCATTTACTATAACGATTGATAACTAACAAATTTACAATCAATCAGAAAATTTCATAGATTTTTGATTCGATTTTAAGTGAATATTGAGGTCAGTTCAAATGCATCTTATATCTTAAATCTTAAAAGGGAGGTACACTTTTTATTAGACATTTGTTAATGTGTTTACTACTCTTTGTGTCATTGGCTTTTAAGAATAATAGCAATAAATGTTTGGGGACTGGGGTATAAAAACTATATTATAAAATTAACGTATACTTTTAACTGTAAACCATTGAAAAACAAACCAAATAAGAAACTAAAGCAAAAATAACCAGATTAGAACCAAACCTAAACCCAAAACAAAAAAATACCCCAATTGAAAAAAACCTCATCGATGATTGTTTAGCGATCTTTTTCTTTTTAAAAACCACAAATAACTCATTCTCTCTAATAGTGACGTGGCTACTTGTAGCTAGTCTAATAGAATAATCGTATTAAATAAAATATGTTTATTTATAGATATATAAATCATCATGATATCATCTAATATGTAGCCTTATAAAATTTAATTGTGAAAATGATATATTATATAGTTTAGAGATGGTGCGGGGATTGTATGTTAACCATGAACAGGTAAGGTAAGGTACGTAGTCAAAATTGGACTGACTACTTCCTCTCATCTTTATAACATAATTGTTTAAACTACTTAAACTTTTTTTTAATTGTCATTTGTCGTTTTTGGTTACACAAAGATATTGGTTATAAATTATTGTATGTGGCACGTATGGAACTTATATATACATATATTATTGACCCTTATGAAATTGTAAATGTTACAAACATGCAAACTTTTCTAAGTGTACACACACGGAAATTACATTAAGAAGTGTAGGAATTTTATCAACCAAGATAAAAAAGAAAAAATATCGTTTAAAATTTTGAAATTTGGTCTCTAGACAAATGACTCCAATCTTCCCCATATTTTCATTGAAAAATATCATGTTTTAATATTTAACTAATATATATCACTACCGATAGTTATCAATAGTTACATGTTATTAAAATGTACCTAAGCTACTTAGTTTAAAAAAATATTGATTGGTCAAATAGATACAATACAACTATAAGAGAAGAAGCTGAAACAGAACCTACAACAAAGATAACGTTTCTTAGATGAACAAGATGGATCGAACTTTAATTCAGCACCAAGACAACACTTCTACAATTCTTTAACACAAAAAAAAAAGACAACACTTCTACAAAAACAAGAAAGGCCATAACATTCAATGCAACAGCTATACAACAATACAGAAAATACAAATGGCAAATTTTTGATTGACGGACAGTTATAGGAGGAAAAAACCATAATTCTCTCTTATAAGAAAACAATTGTTTTCAGTTGTAATCATCCGATCATATTGAATAATAATAAGAAATATATAGAATATAATAGTATGTATATATAATTTTTTCTCAATCTTGAAATAATTCCACTACATTTTGACCAAAAAAAAATGAAATGACTCGATAATCAACTCACCAAAAAAGAAAGTTTTTGCTCTCATCATCTATGTTTCCATTGGAATATTAAGTACTATAATAGTATATATATCATGGATCATAATTTACAAGTTTTTTTTTATTAGATTGTATTTTTAATAAATGAACTTATTAGTAAATTATGTGAAATTATCAATAATAACGTAGAAAAATTGAATTATTGACATCTTATCATGAAACGTTATGTTGAAATCATACTTTAAAAATGCTGATTTCGCTAGTTCTAGAATTACCAAATTTTCATATATCAACACATATAGTAATCACATGTTTATATATACTATTGAAATTGATGCAATAAGTAACTCTTAATTACTAAATATTTGAAACATTTATATAACAATATTATCATAAATTATGGTTTATAAAAGTTAATTATATATTTCATTATAATATACATTCATTATCTGATTGTATCACAACAATTAATAGATACATATTATTTTAAGATAAAAGAAATTTGGGTACAAGTTTTGTACATATCACTTGTATTACAACAATTAAACACATCATCTTTCAATCACTTTTCTATGATTGTATCTTTCATGGCTATGACTGTATTTTATTTAATTAGTCAACTTAATTAATTTATTTAATTTCTATATGCTAAAAATAAAAACAAATGCATCATCTTGTATGATAAAAAATTGGAAGATAAAGAAGACAAAACAACATATATATATACATGCATTATATATATTATATATATCATATCAATTTTTTTTAGCATGAAACATTTTAT
>WJSH01001077.1:35978-82281 GCA_009757365.2 Lepidium campestre | reverse complement strand
GTGCTCCTCTGGTAAGTTGTCATTTAGTGGTACCTCGTCCTCTATGCAGAGTCTAGACAAATGATCCGCAACACCGTTTTCTATACCTTTCTTGTCCTTAATCTCGAGGTCAAACTCCTGAAGAAGGAGAATCCACCTTAGTAATCTCGGTTTTGCGTCCTTCTTGGTGATAATGTACCTTAGTGCAGCGTGGTCAGTGTGCACAATCACCTTTGAACCTACCAGATATGATCTAAACTTCTCAAAAGCGAACACAATAGCAAGCAAGTTCTTCTCAGTAGTAGCATACTTGCACTGTTCATCGTCCATAGTTCTGCTTGCATAGTAAATGACATAGAGCTTCTTATCTTTTCGCTGTCCCATAACAGCACCTACTGCGTAATCACTGGCATCACACATCACTTCAAAAGTCAAATTCCAATATGGCGGCTGAATTATCGGAGCGCTGACAAGGGCTCCCTTGATTGTGAGAAAGGCATCTAAGCAGGCACTATCGAACTCGAACTTCACATCCTTACACAGCAGCTGTGTCAATGGTCTCGATATCTTAGAGAAGTCCTTGATAAACCTCCTGTAGAAGCCTGCATGCCCCAGGAAGCTTCTAATTCCCTTAACCGAATCTGGAGGTTGAAGACTCGTCATCACCTTGATCTTTGCCTTATCCACTTTGATGCTTTTTTTCTGAAATCTTGTGGCCAAGAACGATGCCATCTCTCACCATGAAGTGGCATTTCTCCCAGTTCAAAACCAGATGCTTATCTTCACATCACTGAAGAACCCTGCAAAGGTTAGAGAGACAAACATAGAAAGAAGATCCATAGATAGAAAAGTCATCTATAAACACTTCCATTATGTCCTCAATTAAATCAGTAAAAATAGACATCATGCATCTTTGGAATGTCGTAAGGGCATTGCATAGTCCAAATGTCATTCTGCGATATGCAAAAGTATCATAGGGACAGGTGAATGTCGTCTTTTCTTGATCGTCGGGGTGAATAGGAATCTGAAAGAATTCTGAATAACCATCTAAGAAGCAGTAGTAAGGATGGTTAGCCAATCTCTCAAGCATTTGATCAATAAACGGTAAAGGAAAATGATCTTTCCTAGTTGTAGCATTCAATTTCATGTAATCTATGCACATCCTATGTCCAGTAATTGTACTAGTTGGGATCAATTCGTTCTTATCATTTTTAATCACAGTTACATCACCTTTCTTAGGGACTACATGGACATGGCTTATCCAACATTATAAGAAAACGTGGCAAATTGCGACCAACATTTTTTCACCAATTTTAGATTATTGTTTAGTTTTCGACCAATTTTGATCAAAAATATATCAAAAAACCATTTTTTGACCAATATTACATTATTAATGTGGTCAAAATTCAATTGTTTTCTAGTAGTGCAAGTACTATCAGAAATCGTATAAATGATACCAGCTTCCAGAAGTTTCATTATCTCTATCTTTACAACATCTTTCAGATTCGGGTTTAACTGTCTCTAATGTTCTATAGAAGTCATATATTCATCTTCTAGATGTATCCTATGCATGCAAAGATCAGGGGAGATACCTGTAATGTCATCGAGCGTGTATCCCAGTGCTTTTTGGTACTTTCGAAGTTCACAAAGCAGTAGCGATGTCTCTACATTGTTCAATTCAGCGTTAATGATCACAGGATAAGTGGAATTTGGTCCAAGAAACGCGTACATGAGACCTGTTGGTAGCGTTTTCAGCTCTACCTTCGGAGCTTTCAGCTTGCTCCAAGGGTTATCGTTCGGTTGTAGAGTGCTTCTTTAGTGGTGCTGAAGTATCTGCATCAAGTGAAACAAAAGAGACCATTTTCTCTACTTGTGTACTAGAATCAAGCATCCTTGCGTACTTGGTTGTATCGTCATCCAAGTACCCTTATTCGTCTGCGGCTTTCGTTAATGCAATCTCCAGAGGGTCATTTGTAAGAATTTTCTTTGCCATATCATCAGCTATTTCTTCTGAGTCATTAACCACAAAAGTTGGTCCGTCAAGCGTAGGCATGTTCAACATCTTATCCATATAGAACTTCATGATGATATCCCCCAGGTGAAGGTCTATCCGTCTTCTCTTCACATATATTATGGCACCTACCATCTTCAAGAAGTTCCTTCCCAATATCAGCAGGTCTTTTGGTTCATCTTCCAACTCGAGGAAAACAAAGTCAGATGGTACATTAACATTGCTGATCATCACGTTAAGATCCTCCACAATACCTACATGAAGCTTAACTAAACGATCCGCAAAAACTAAAGAGATCTTTGTCTGCTTGAATTGGGTGAAGCCAAGGCGTTTTGCAACTGAGTACGGCATCAGGTTGACACTTGATCCTAAACCACATAGTGAACAAGCAAATATCAGCAATCCAATCCGAACAGAAATGACGAACTTACCTGGATCTCCTTCCTGTTTGATCCGCTTGTTCTGAAGAATGGCACTACAATCCTTGTTTACCATCATAACCTTCTCGTCCCCATAAAGCTTGTTTTCCAGCAGTTTCTAACATAGCTCTTAAGACAGGGGACCATCTGTACTGCATCAACAAGAGGTAAGTTAACAGTTAGATCTTCAAGCATAGCCTTACACTTGGCTTCCTCTAAATCTTTTTGTGACTTCCTTGGCAGTCGAGGGTAAGGGACTTTAGGCTCATAGACTCTCTCAACAACAACTGGCGGTGCATTTGCTGGAGTCTCTGGTTGAGATTCTTCTCTATCTGGTTCAGCTATGACATCATCATCCTCAAGTTCTATTACCACGTCATTGGCTGCGTTTCTTGTAGCTATCGGCTCAAGCTCTTACCACTCCTTAGTGTGATGGCGTGGCAAGATTACTTGGGGTTCTTCTCTCCCCTACCTGGTAAAGTACCCTGAGGTCTCTGAATTGCCTCTGCAGTTTGAGCAACCTGAGAGTCCAACTTCTTCTCATGATTGCAGACTGATTCATACTTGCTGTTCAGGTCGTGGTATATGCTATCGACCTTAGCATTAATCTCTCGAGCCGTTTCCTTGATTTCTTGGGAAGTCTTATTCTGGTTCTGTAGAACCTGTTGCATTAAAGCCTCAATCTTATCTTGTGAGCTATTTGATGAGCTTGCAGGCTGCTGAAATTGCTGTCTAGAGGAGGCTGCTGAAACGTTCTGAAATTCGCGCCTGAGTTTTGCATGAACGGTTTCTGAAAATTTCCTGAACCCGAATTCTGCAAGAAAGACTTTCTAAAAACATGGGTTGAAGTTTTTCTGCCCCTGATATGGCACGAACATCTTGCCCTGAAACTGTGAGACCTGAACACCTTCCTACTGTGGTTAAACCTGATCTTGCGGGTTTTCAACATTAGAGCTTTGATAGGAAATATTACTCAGATTGTATCCTTTGTTCTGGTTGAAGCTCTGTCCAGTGTGTAGTTGACATCATGTTACTTTTCAAAATCCTCTTGGAACCCATCAACAAAAACAATCTCTTCTGACTCATTACATTGTTGTACCCCCACGCTAGTGCACCTTCAGCAACATGTCTATCTTGGCGTTTAGCTCGTCCATCCTCTTAGTCTCAAGACGCACTCCACAATCATACTCTAGACAGCTAACACTAGAACTAGCTAGAAGCCAAGTTCTCGATGAGTGTATAAGCTTCTTCAACAGTCTTCTTCAACATTACATTGATCTCGATCACTCCCCCGTAGAGGATGTTGAGAATCTACTCTTCGTTGTACCCATGATGTGGACAGTCTCTCATGTATTCTCTAAGTCTCTCCTATGCCTCACAAAAGGACTCATCGGATCGTTGCTGGAATGTAGTGATCTTGCCTCTCAGCGCAGCTTTCTTGGACTTAGTGTATAAATGGTCCAAGAATGCAGCTCTAGTCTCATCCCAAGTCTGCAATGATCCACGCTCAAGGGATCTCCCATCTCAGTGCTTTGTCATCAAGAGAGAAGTGGAACAACTTGCACTTGATGTAGTCCTCCATTCGAACTGGTGGTGCTACATATCTCCTCATATGACTCAACGTGGTCCATTAGATTCTCATATGGCAATCCATGGAACTGATACTGCTTGATCAGGTTGATCAATTGAGGCTTGATTCATAATCCTGCCATTGAGGAGCTAGTGGATAAATAGCAAATCGGTTATGATAGAACTGATGAGGTGTGTCCATAGCACATATAACACGACATGGTAGATTCTGAGCACGCTGGTTCCGCTGATCCTGCCCATTCTGAAGTGATGGAAGCTGTTGTTGATGTTGGCGCTGATTATTTACCTGATTTTGCTCATCCCTTAGACGTTGTTGTTGTCTCAGCATCTCCTCAGCTGCAACGTCTGGAGCAATTCTATCATCCTCATGACCCAGATGGTCACCATTGTCGATTGGAGCCGGCGGTAGCTAAGTGTTACTCATTGTAGCTGCGGCTGATCGCGTTCTGCGATTATCTCTCTCTAGTTTTGCAAGTTCTGTGTTGTCTATGATCAAGAGATTCTCAAAGCCTTGACTTCTTCTGGTCATAAACCTGTATCACAAAAGAAAATCAAAAAGAAAAAGTAAGAAAAACAAATCTTAGACTAAAATTCAGTCTTAGATCAAAAGGCGATGTAATTGGTCCCCGACAACGGCGCCAAAAACATGATACAACGAGTTTTAAACCCTATCAATTTTTACTGCAAGTACAGATCAATCAAAGTAGTAATCTAGGAGTCAAATCCATAGAGACCAAGAGTCACACTATCAATCAATTAGATTAAAATTCAAGCTAAGACAATTCGAAGTTGTTTGGGTTATCAAGTAACAAAAACGAATAAATGAGATTTAAATTTAATAAATAAAAACACCAAGTTCAGGAAAATTCTTCAGGAAATCAAAAAGATGAATTCAAGCATTATTCAGGGAACAACTAAAACCGTCTTAAACTCAAGGCACATATTCTATAGCTAATCCACTTATGTGGCATCAACTACTTTGTCTAGCAACCTAGAATCCTAAATTCCATTGGTCATAAAATTCTAGACAAGCATTAGATTCAGGTTTGATATGTTCACAACCTTGCCTTAGATCAACTTCCGCAGTCTAAGGACAATTGCTCACCAATTGATTTTTCAGGCTTTTAAACAATCACTTTCGGTGCATTAAAAAACCTAGATATCAAAAGCTAAATGGTCAATTCAACTTAAGCATTGAGATTACAAGAGGTGAAGAACCCTAAAATAATCTCTATCTAGCTTCCATTCATTCATTCATCAAACCCTAGAAAATCCCTAAATTTGATTGGGAACTACTCACACATAGAGAAATCAAAACAAACAATAGAGATAGATAAAGACATAATGAAATACTTAATTAAATTAAAAGAGAGTTTAGAAAAACTTCTCCAAAGTCGAATACAAGAAGATCTAGAGAGAAGAAAAATCGCCCAACAAAAAGAAGAAAAAGATGAAGAAGAAGAAGATGTCTGTAAAGTGCAAAAGAATGAAGAAGAGAAGATCCAGAGCAGTGTGGCTGCTCTCTGGTTTTTATACTTAGGGTTTCTGATCCCTAAAAACAAGATGGACCTTAAATAATTCAGCCCAACTGAATAAAAACGTTTATGGAAAAAGGCTCAGTGCATCGGGACCGATCGGTCCTAAATATGAGACCGATCGGTCTCCTCCTTTTTGCTCCGTTCTTTGCAGCTCTTTCTCTTAGATCCGCTTCCAATACTCCAAGCCTCCAAATTAGCTCCAAATCACCTAAAACGACTCAAAACATGTAAGAATGCGATACAACACTCCTAACACTCTAAAATGAAGAATATGCAAGTTATTAATCAAAATATGAGAATAAATAGGTCCTAAGTGCCTAAACCAATGCAAAAATATATATGAAATCAAGCCAAAATGCATGTATATCACATATAAGTTGGTTGTAAGCTTTCTCCACTCTTTCTTTTGCCCGCTTTTTGTATGAACTCTGATGCTACTTGACTAATCCGGAAGCATAGCCGACACTAAATTTGTTATGTTAGTCTTTTTTTGTAACTGTAATGAATAATTTGTTCGTAGTATGTCAAAGTAGTGTAAACCTTTAGGCAATAGGTATCTCTCTCAACTTATCAAGAAGTACCTTCTCTTTGTCTTTGCCCTCTTATATTCATAACTCATTTGTTCATGGCTATTGATTCAGTGGTATAACCCTCGAAATCAGTCAAGAGCAAAATTGTATTCTTAATATCTTTTAATTCTTGTCATTTCCTTTCAATTGTACATTTGAAAATGATAAAGAAATGGTTAACTGGTTTTTTTTGTGAGAAAAAGTTGTTATATTTCATATGCACTCATTCTAACTTTTTTTTTTGTTAAAATTCCCATTCAATCTTCTATCTTAATCTTCTTAACTTGGTATTCTGATTTTCTATTCCTTGATTAATTTGTTTTATGTTTCTTTATAGTATAGGCAAAATTTTGTTAATAAAAGGATTGACTTTTTGTTAAGAAATTGGCCGTTTGTTAAGAAATTGGCTGTTTTCCCGCTTGTAAGCACACTCTTTTCTGTGATCTATCTTTTACCCTAAAAACTCTCTCTAGATAGATCCTGGTTGGTTTTTCAACTTGTTGTTCTCTTAAGTCCGAAAATCCTTCAAGAAAAGAACTAAGCTGTTCAAGAGAAACTCATATATCTTGAAGTTAAGCATTCAATCCACCAATCTCACCAGAAAACCTTCATCAGATCACATCTATCTTCGCACTCGTTTCTCTTCACTCGTTTGTAAGATCGAGTCCAAATTTGACCAGCGAACGAATCAGCTTCCGAACTCTACGCTCATCAAATTTCACCCAATTACGAGTTCACTCGAGTCCCCTATTCGATCAAACTTGGTCGAGTTCATCCGTGAAGCTCCCATATTTTGACTCTTCGACTTGTCAACTTCAGGAACTCGATCCTCACACCCAAGAGGGGCGTATCATGTGGTATCAGAGCGAGATCTGAAAGTTGAGTTTTCTAAATCCTTTGAATTCGTTTTTGATTAAATTTTTCTAATAGATCTGCAGTATAATCAACCCAGAAAATTTTCCTAACAACTGTTTAACTGCTGAGAGGTTTAAATTTGGTTAGTGTCTTTGGTATTTCCTTAGATCTGTAATTTTTCTGCTAGAACAGTACTGGTGACTTGTTTATTTGTTGTTCTGCAGAAACCATGGCTGAAGATGATGCATAAGCAAGTAACACTGCCAACAACAAGCTCATGATCAAAGCTATGACTAAAAGGTTTGAAAGCATGATGGCTACTCATATTACTGCTCTGCAAGATGAGCTCAAGCCTCTATCCAATGTTGAACAAGGTAGAAGCGAAGCAAAACATCGTTCTGATAGAAGAACAACAACTAGAGCCAACCGATTTGAACATGATGATGAGGAAGCTACAAACTACTATGGAAACAGTAGCGATCAATAACACCATAGTAATAGAAGCTAGAGACCTCCACGTGCAGCAGACCAACGAGACAATAAGCTCAACGGTCTTAAGCTCAAAATTCCACCATTTAATAGAAAGAATGACCCAAATGCATACTTGGAGTGGGAAAAGAAGATAGAACTGGTATTTGATTGTCAGTACTACACAGAGGAGAGCAAGGTTAAGCCAGCTGCCACATAATTCTATGATTACACTCTCAGTTGGTGGGATCAGTTAGTAACTACAAGAAGACGCAATGGTGAGCTCCCAATCAGAAGCTGGAGGCGCATGAAAGGTTTGCTAAGGAAGAGATTTGTTCCTGGACATTATAACAGAGAGTTGCATCAGCGGCTGAGAAGGTTAACACAAGGTAGCAAATCTGTGGAAGAATATTTCCAAGAAATAGAAACGTTGATGTTGCAAGCTGATATCTCAGAAGATAGAGAAGCCACCATGGCAAGGTTTCTGGGTGGACTGAACAGAGAAATTCAGGATCAAGTTGAGATGCAGCACTATGTGAACTTAGAAGAAATGCTACATAAAACCACTCTCATTGAGCAACAGCTTGCAAGAGGAGGCAAGACACGGTCTGGGTTTGGTAATCAACAAAACTCAAGGTCTGAATACAAAAGAGAAGATAAGCCTCAGCTCCAAAAGATTTTTAAGCTATCTATAATAACTAAGGATAATACTTCTTCAAGTGCCAAGAGTAAAGAAGCTGCAACTACATAAACTGTTGTCAAACCAAGAGCAGCTCGTTCCAGAGATGTTACCTGCTTCAAATGTCATGGATGTGGACATTATGCCAATGAATGCTCCAATACTAGGGTTATGATACTTCTGGATAATGCTGAATATGAATCTGCTAATGAACAAAAGTCTTTAGAAGAAAGTGAAGAGTACCCAGCTAAAGGAGATCTTTTGGTTGCTAGAAGAACACTCAGCCTGCAACCTAAAGCCGATGAAGAAGAATCAAGGGAGAACTTGTTTCACACTCGATGTTTGGTAAAGGGTAAAGTGTGCAGCCTTATCATCGATGGACGCAGTTGCACCAATGTAGCTAGTGTGAATCTATGGTTAAGAAGCTTGAACTGAAGCTACAACCTCATCCTAGACCATATAATATGCAGTGGCTAAGTGAGAAAGGGGAAATGAAGGTGCATAATCAAGTGCTAGTTCACTATCTATTGGCAAGTATGAGGATGAGATACTTTGTGACGTTTTGCCTATGGAGGTTGGGCACATACTCCTTAGGCGTCCTTGGCAGTCTGATCGCAAAGCAATTCATGATGGGTACACAAATCGTCATTCCTTTGAGTTTAAAGGTAGAAAAACCATTCTGGTTCTCATGACTCCTAATGAGGTCTATCAAGATCAGCTACAGCTTAAAAATAATCATGATATAGGCAGGAAGAAGTCTAACTTCCTAGCTCATCATAGTGAAGTCAAGAGTGCTATGACTACAAATCAACTCATTCTCTTATTTATTTATAAGGAATCGCTTACCACTATGACTGACTTAGCACCGGTATTGCCGAGTGAAATGCTTAAACTTTTGCAGGATTTTGCTGATGTGTTCCCAGAAGAGACTACCAAAGGGCTACCACCTATAAGAGGAATCGAACATCAGATTGACTTTGTTCATGGGTCTACTCTTCCAAACCGACCAGCATACAGAACTAATCTCATAGAGACAAAGGAACTCCAAAAAAAGGTCGATGAGCTGATGGATAAGGGCTTTATCCGTGAGAGTATGAGTCCTTGTGTCGTTCCTGTACTCCTTGTTCCCAAAAAGGATGGTAGCTGGCGCATGTGTGTGGACTGCAGAGCTATAAACAATATAACGGTTAAGTATTGCTATCATATCCCTAGACTTGATGATATGCTTGATGAACTGCATGACTCTAATGTCTTTTCTTAGATAGATTTAAAAAGTGGCTATCATCAGATTAGGATAAAAGAAGGAGATGAATAAAAAACAACGTTTAAAACTAAGCATGGTCTTTATGAGTGGCTGGTTATGCCATTTGGTCTCACTAATGCACCTAGTACTTTCATGAGGTTGGTGTCTTTGTGGTAGCTTACTTTGATGACATCTTGATTTATAGTAAGAGTTTGACTGATCATTTTGAGCATGTTTGTCTTGTGCTAGAGGTGCTTAGAAAGGAAAACCTGTTTGCCAATTTTAAGAAGTGTTCCTTTTGTTCAGATAACCTTGTCTTCTTAGGTTTTGTGATCAATGCAGATGGGATCAAAGTGGAAGAGGAGAAGGTGAAAGCAATTAAAGATTGGCCTAGTCCTACTAACGTTGGTGAAGTGAGAAGCTTCCATGGTCTTGAAGGTTTTTATAGGAGGTTTGTCAAGGACTTCAATACCATTGTTGCACCACTAACAGAAGTTATCAAGAAGGAAGTTGGCTTCAAATGGGAGCAACCGCAGGAAAAGGCGTTCCGCTCACTTCAGCAATGGCAGCATTATCTATGGCCAAAAGAGTTTGTTATCCACACAGATCACCAATCACTCAAGCACTTGAGAGGGCAGCACAAGCTTAATAAGAGGCATGCTCGATGGGTAGAGTTCATTGAGACCTTTCCCTATGTCATTAAGTACAAACAAGGTAAGGACTATGTGGTCGCTGATGCCCTTTCTCGAAGGTACACTCTTCTGTCCACTTTGGAAACTAAATTGCTGGGGTTTGGGCATTTAAAGGAGCTATATGCAGATGATAGTGATTTCAAGGAGGCCTTTACTCGCAGTGGGAAGTTTGCTTGGGGCAAATACTTTCAGCATGATGGTTTTATATTCTTTGATAATCGTCTTTGTATTCCTAACGGTTCTGTTCGAGATCTTTTAGTCAGGGAAGCTCATAGAGGAGGTTTGATGGGTCACTTTGGCTATGATAAGACACTTAAGGTGGTGACAGAACACTTTTATTGGCCTCATCTAAAACATGATGTCAAGAGGATCTGTTCTCGATGTGCAACTTCCAGAAAAGCCAAATCTAGGAGATCAAGTATGGATGGAGAAAAGAAGGCTGAACTTGTTAGACAGATCAAGGAAAGAGCACATTTGAACATTGAGGAGAGAACTAAGCAGTACGCTCAACAAGCAAACAAAAACAGGCGCCAAGTTGTATTTGAGGTTGGAGATCAAGTATGGCTCCACTTACGCAAAGAACGGTTTCCAGCATAATGCAAATCAAAGCTTATGCCCAAAATCGATGGACCATTTACAGTCACCAAGAAGATCGATGACAATTCTTATCACCTCGATCTTCAAGGTAAGTATAATGTTAGTCCAAGTTTCAATGTTTCTGACTTGATCCCTTTTGTTGCAGATGACCCAGATTTGAGGACAAATCATTTTCAAGAGGGAGGGGATGATATGAACCTGGGCAGCAACAAGGATGAAGGAGAGGAACTCGAGACTGAGCAGGAGATAAGAGTTGATCATGGAGCGACCAAGAAAATGGAGATGCTAACCAGACCAATAACTAGAGCCAAGGCTAAGAAACTTAATCAAATGGTGTATGGAATGCTGAAGCATAATCAAGAAGATGACTCACAGGTCCACAATGCCTTAGTATCAATTCAGGCTTGTGAAGAGGTATAAATGGGCTTGTGATCCATAAATACTCTTTTTCCTTCACTTGTCTTTTGTCCCATTGGGTTTTGGCAAGTAAGGCTTTAATGAGGCTTATGGGTCATACTTGACCAAGAAATCCATTTATATCTATATCTAGGCTTTGGCCAATATTTATCTTTGGGTCCATATCTTTTGCTTAGTTTAAGACACAAACCATATGTATTTAAGGGCTTGTAAGCACACTCTATTCTCTGATCTATTTTTTACCCTAAAAACGCTCTCTAGGTAGATCCTGGTTGGTTTTCTAACTCGTTCTTCTCTTAGGTCAAAAAATCCTTCAAGAAAAGAACTAAGATGTTCAAGAGAAACTCATATCTCTTGAAGTTAAGCATTCGATCCACCAATCTCACCAGAAAACCTTCATTAGATCACATCTATCTTCACACTCGTTTCTCTTCACTCGTTCGTCAGATCGAGTCCAAATTTGACCAGCAAACGAATCAGCTTCCGAACTCTGCGCTCATCAAATTTCACCCAATTCCAAGTTCACTCGAGTCCCCTACTCGATCAAACTTGGTCGAGTTCATTTGTGAATTTCTCATATTTTGACTCTTCGACTTCTCAACTTCAGGAACTCGATCCTCACACCCAAGAGGGGCGTATCAAGGGATGTCTATCACCATAGCCACTGTGAGATTATATATTGGATTTGATTTTGATATTCGATTCTTACGGCGAGTGACCATCATGTGATTATTTTCAGGCTACGGAGATGAATAAACAAGAGTTGGATCTGTCGCCAATTGTGTTTGATCTACTGGACTGGACTCGTGGAAAGAATTAGAGACCTCAGGGGCATGTTGGACCAAAATTGATGGTCCAGTAGAGGAAGGTGTGAAAGCATTTGTTGGTGATGATTGAGTTGAATCATGTTGGGCCGAAACTGATGGCCCACTAGAGGAAGGCGTGATATACTGGAGGTGGCGAAAAAAGAACGGAGAGCCAAAAATTCTCGTCTGTTGTCACTGTAAAGCGTTTTGATGTTGATGTTGAGTCACTTTTCCACCATGGTCTTGAACGGTATGAACACATCTTTGACATCAGATTTTTTTTAAGGGGTAAAGCCAAGTGTAACGGGTATAGTGATCAACAATGATAAGGTAGTATTTGTAGAGGTCCAAACATCATCAAAGAGGTATTATAGAGGAGCGTTTGAAGAGAGAGTATTATTGTGGAAAGGTAATTTATGACTCTTATTGATATAGCATTCGTTGCAAGAAAAATGTGATGAGATAGATGTTGAACAAAGTAGAGAAAAAGTGGTAATAACATATTGTAAAATAGATTTAGATGGGTGGCCTAGGCGATGATGCCAATCAGCAGATGTGGGAATAGAAGGATAAGAGGCTAGGTAGGAAACTGGAAAGGTAGTGGGCCATTCGTAGAGCTCGTTCCTAGTCTTGCCTTGGAGCAATGAGACCCCCGAAATGAGCTCTTTCACTTGAAAACAGTCAGGAAAATATTCCACAGAGACTTTATTAATGTTACATAGTTTGAACATAGAGACTAAATTACATTTAATGGCTGGTACACACAACACATGTTGTAACTTTAACTGTTTTTCCGGTGCAGGTAATGTAAGAGAACCAGTGTGAGTTATAGAGAGACCTGAGCCATCACCAAGTTAAACTGAATCAGAACCTGAGTAAGGCTGTGAGGTGTTGAGGCTATGAAGATCACTTGTCATGTGGTGTGTAGCACAACTGTCAACGAGCAAGGCAGGAGGCAGATTGGACGTAGCAAAGGCTGCATTTTCACGAGGCTGCCATGGAGGATAGGATGATTGAGACTGACTGCCATTTGTGAACTGAGACTGCACGACAAACTGAGTGCATCTGCAAGCACTGTGGCCATCTATACCACACAATTGGCACCGATCGACCTTGATAACCTTTAGTGGTACGTTTAGAATCTGCTTGTGGCTGTTGGTATTGTGAGTTGAAGTTTTGCTGATTCCAGTTATTGTTAGGCTTAGAAACGTTGCAGTTATTATTGTAGGTGTGTTGGCGAGAGTTGGCGACATTAGCTGAGATTGGTGTAGAGACTGCAGTTGTACCAGAAATACCTTTTGCGATGAGTTTGGCCTCATAGTTCAAGAGCTTCTCGTGCAGCTCAGGTATGGATGCAGAAGTGTCTCAACTTTCCACCTGACCGACTAAAGACTTGTATTCTTCAGGGAAACCTTCTAATACAAACTCAATCTGATCTTCATGGTATATAGCCTTGCCAAGAAGAGCAAGTTGATCAAAACGATTCGTGAGACCCTATAGGTAGTCATCGACGGTTTTGGTTCCTTTTGTCCAGTGTTTGAGTTCCTGCTTGAGTTTTTTTAACGTGTCCTCGACTTTTGTTTTGCATAGGTTTCAGCAAGGAGCTCCCAAACATCAGTAGCAGATCGAGATCGGGACACAGTGGGTTGAATGGACTGAGAAATAGCACCGAAGAGGCGGCTAGAGTGTGATTTGGGTTGTGGTATCTAAAGATTTACAGATCCAAAAGATTCAAGAAGAGGTTGCAAAGAAACTAGGTCTTGATGTTGGAGACTGGAACCGGAAAGACAAAGACCAAAAGGCATGTGACATACACAGTATCCTACAGAGAAAGAAGTTTGTATTGTTGTTAGATGACATATGGGAAAATTTTGATCTAACAAAGATCGGAGTCCCATCTCCATGTAGAGAAAATAAAAGTAAAGTAGTTTTCACAACTCGTTCTCAAGTAGTGTGTGGGCGCATTGGAGCAGATTTTCATATGGAAGTTCAATGTTTGTCACCTGAAAATGCACTTGATTTTTTCAGAAAGAAAGTTGGGGATAAGACATTAGGAAGCCATCCAGACATACCAGAACGTGCAAAGATAGTTGCTAAAAAATGTCATGGTCTACCACTAGCACTTAGCGTCATTGGAGAAGTTATGTCATGCAAAATAAAAATTCAAGAATGGCATCACGCAATTGATGTTTTGACTTCCAATGCAGCTAAGTTTTCTGCGATAGTAGATGAAATTCTTCTCATTTTGAAGTATAGTTACAATAATCTTAAGAGTGAGCATGTCAAATCATGTTTCTTATATTGCGCTTTATTTCCAGAAAACTATATGATTTCTAAAGGTGAGTTGATAGAGTACTTGATATGTGAAGAGATTATAGGGGACAACGAATGTATGAAAAGGGCTGAAAACCAGGGTTATAAGATCATTGGTATCCTTGTTCATTCATATTTGTTGATGGAAGCTGAAAAGGAAGATAGAAAGTACATGCATGACGTTGTTCGAGAAATGGCCTTGTGGATCACATCTGATTTTGGAAAACAAAAAGATAGTTTTATTGTGCATGCTGGTGCTGGTTTATACGAAATGCCCAAGGTTAAGAACCGGAATGTTGTGTGAAGAGAATTTCGTTGATGGTAGCCTGGAATGTCTTCAACTTAAAACTTTGTTTTTGCAGAGAAACGATATAACATTAGGTAATAACTCCAGTGAATTCTTCAAGTTCATGCCGAGGCTAGTTGTTTTGAATCTTTCAAATAACAAAGATTTGTCTGAGCTGCCAGATGGAATATAAGAGTTGGTTTCGTTGAAATATCTCAACATATCACGGACATCTATAAAATGTTTATCTGTCGGTTTACAAGAGTTGAAAAATCTAATTCACTTGGATTTTGGAAGATACATATCAACTTTCGAGTATCATTGGGATTTATGCACTACTGAATGTGAAAGTATTGAAATTACTAGGTTAGGGAGTTGTATACAGTTCAAAGACAAAGGGGGGAGTTGAATGTCTTGGAACATTTACAAATTCTAACCATAAGTATCGATTCTAATTCAGGTTTGGATGAATTCTTAAGCTCTCACAAAGTGATGTGTTGTACGCAAGTTCTAGGAATCATGCGTTGTCAATTAGAATCATCATACATATGGCGTTTAGCTAGTATGGAGAAAGTACATCAACTCAATATAAAGAGATGTACAATTTCTGAGATAAAGATGGATACTGCAAGCATCATAAGAGAAACATGTTCTTCTATGCAGAATCCAAAAAATGCATTCTTCTTAAGCCTCTCTAAGATGTATCTAATTTTCTGCAAGTGCCCAAAATAATTGACGTGGCTAATGTAAGCTCCAAATCTTATAATGCTTACAATTATCAGGGATTATCAAGTGGAAGAAATAATAACCAAAGAGAAAGCTTGTAAAGGTGAAGAAGCAGAGATTGTTCCGTTTCAAAAACTACAATATCTAAAGTTGGTAGAACTGCCAGAGCTGAAGAACATCTATTGGGGACCTCTGCCCTTTCCATATCTTACAGAACTCATTGTAGACAACTGCCCAAAGCTGAGAAAACTTCCACTCAATTCTAAAAGCGGCTCAATTGGTGAAAAAGGACTCGTCATAAGGTATACAAAAAGAAAATGGATAGAAGAGGTTGAATGGGAGAATGAAGCTACCGAAGCCCGTTTCTTACGTTCATCATCCCGTTTGATTAAATGAAAGCTCAATTTGTTTCTCTATGTTTTTCTTTAATCATTTCTCCATTGATAGATATAATTACTATTTGGTTTGTTTTTGCTACACATTATAACCATTTAATTTAATTTAATTTTGAACTCACATTCTCTCGTTTCAGTATTACGGCTCAAGCAAGAGATGCTTCTTTTTATAAAAATATAAATTTTTTTACGAGAGCTACTAATCAATCAACTATAGCAAGTAAAACATAATCGTCTTTAATATTCTTAGTTTTTTTTTTTTGTTAAAATTCTTAGTTTCTATTCTTTTAAGCTAACCTACAAGCTTTAATAGTAAAAAAAAACTAACCTAACCTGTAGTTTCAATTCTCATTGTCTTAATAAACTTATGCAAACCACACAAATGAATCAAAGATTCCCATGAAAACGAGTTCCTTAATTAAATCTATTACAAATCATGATTACTCGTTTTGCATTACTAGTAACAGAGCTTCATATTTACCAATTACCTATGAATCTAACTGTTATATTAATACAACTAAGGAGAAATACAACACCAAATTATAAACCAACAAAAGACTGAGTGAGCCTATAAGAAAGGAGAGGACAAGACCAAGTGTTCGGAGTCCTTCTGACTCTCAACAACGGACTCATAAGACACATCCTTAGGGCAGACCGTCTTCCATATCTTAATCATGTTTGTCTGCAGATCCAAAAGGAGGAAGGCTCGCTTGGTCTCTTTGGACATAGAGGAGAACTCGTATTGGCAAACAAAGGAGCATATCGGCGTGATGAGAAGAAAACTCTCTTTTGAGATCGTTGCAGGAAGAAAGGTCACACAAAGGAGAAGTGTTGGTTGCTCCACCCTCATCTAAAACAAGCACGGTTCAAAGAGGAGAAGAAAGCCTTTGCATCCACAAGTGGAGAAGAGGAGGGAACGGCTATGACCTCCAACCTCAATGCAAGCGAGATGGTGACAAAGGCCGAACTCGAAACCCTAATCAAATCTCTCACAAGCATGAGAGACTCCGGTAATATCTTATCTCCCAAAGCTTTAAAATCTCATATTGTAGATTCTGGAGCATCACACCACATGATTGCAATAGTAATCTTATTGAAAATGTGAAACCGGCTAGTGGTGATGTAGTAATTGCAAGCGAAGATAAAACACCACTTCAAGGATTAGGAGATTTGAAACTATTTGATAGAACTTCTGAAGCTTTCTATATGCCTAAGTTTACATCAAACCTTAGGTCCTAACAAAGTGTGTTTTCAGGATATTAAGAACACAAAGAAGCTTGGAGAGGGAGTTACAAGGGACGACCTTTATGTTTTAGATAATTTAAAAAGTTTTAATTCTTCGAATAAGTTTGATGTTTTCGTTTCCGATTCTGTTTCGTTTTGTCATAATGCAATGTGACATGCTAGGCTTGGACATCATCAGCTGCTAGTGACGTGTCTACGACCGCAGCCCCTACTGCTACCGCCGTCGTGACTGCTACTGCGCAGCCACCAGTGAGGGTGGCTCCTTCTGTACCTATTTTTAACGTGTAGAATAACAACAACTTCACCATTGGGTGTTTTAGTTGTGGAGAACTCGGCCACAAGATGTTGACTTGTCTTGTAAGGAACAAGCTGGGGTTGCTTCTAGATGCTTCAGGTCGTGACGTGGAACTTGAAGAGGTGGCAGAAGACGAAAGAGAAGGAGAGGAGCCGCAAGCCGAAGAACTTGTGGGCGACACTGAGCTGTCCTTGATGCTTCGGCCCGCAGCTTGCATCCCATTACCTTGGGATGTCCCTTGTCAGCGAAATAGCTTGTTTGAGACAAGTTGTGTCATCAAGAATCATGAGTGCGGACTCGTGATTGACTTAGGGAGCTGTGAGAATGAGGTTAGCATGGCTTTACTCCGACAATGAGGTTAAGGTAACACATCAAGCCTTAATCACTTTCGTTGTTGGTAGAATGTATCAGGATGTTGCTTGGTGCGACATCGCCCCGATGGATGCGTGCCATCTCCTGGTGGAGAGACCATGGGCATATGAAAGACAGGTGCTGCATGACGAGTATCACAACTCGTATGAGTTTCGCTTTATGCGCAACACCATTATGCTCTCTCCCGCACCCAACTGATTCAAGGCCGTTATGTGTACTGCGAAGAGTCAAGAGAGACAAGTGAGCATCGTGAGCAAGGAGGAGAACGTGGAGATTGCTCCGGGTGGTGAACATGAAAGAGAGCCGTATTGGCCGCAGCCATTCTGGGGACGTGATTGTGAGGAGGAAGAAGAAGTTGCCAACGTCATGCGCGTTGGAGAAGAAGGTGTTGAAGTCTTGACTCTGGATGCCCGAAGTGAAGATGACATGGAGCTGGATGAAGCAGTTGTACGTGAGAGGGACAAGACCACGCAGATTCGAGGTCGAATTTCTCAAACGAGGAGGGATATGGTGCAGCGTCGATGTCAGTGAAGGGGCATTGCGTCCCAGGTTCTTAAGCTTAGGCCTATTGGGCCTTAATTCTATCCAGTCCATGAAGTCTTTTATGTTTAAAGGTCTGTTTTTAGGGCCTTTTTTTTGTATTTTTCGTGGGCCATTAATATGAAATCCACTTTGAGTCTGTTCAAGTTGGGCCTATTTGTTATGAACAACTTTCTTTTTTAGTTAGGGTTAATGTTTAGTCCCATTAGGATTAGCCTATCAGGGTTTAAGGTGTCTCTCATGAGATCTCCTATAAATATTGTAACCTCTGAGACTTTTTCTTCAGAGTTGTTTTTGCATTTATTAAACGAGAAGTTTTTCTCAAGCTTGTGAGAGTATTATAAACCATAGCCGTCGTCGAGCTTAGCTCCCACGAGTTGGAAGCCTAACAAGAGTTGAACTTCAAATTCTTCTTGTTGGTAGAAGGTCCCTTTAGAGAGAGCTTTCAAGAGAGAGAAAATAGAGAGAGATTCGTTATGAAGAGTAGGTAAGGTTTATTAAAAAGGATTTTGTTATTAAACAAATATAATAATAAGTAAGATAAGTATAAAACCTGATTGGCCAATGTGTAAAAAACATCTTCCATTGATCTTACATCATCTCGTATTAGAGCCTAAGGCTCCTAAACAGGTGTATTCAAACCTTGTTCTTCGTTTTTTCCTTTAGTTTTGTTTATTCTCTTTTACATAAAAACCTATAAAACCCAAAAAAAATTTTTTTGATACTTTTTGTTTGCTTGCTTTGTCTTTTATATATCAAAAAAAAACATTTTAGAAAATAAATAAATATAAGGAAAAGATATCAAACCGTGTAGTTGACTTCAAACCACCAAGGAAGCTTACCGTTCAAGCCTCCTTTTCACCTTATTAAATCAGGTTATTCGAATTCAACTTCTGCACACAATTAGTTTAAACCCTAATTTAGGTTTTAGATCAGAGAAGCTGTCTTTGATTTGGATTGAATCAAAAGAAAATTCCCTTGACCAAATTTCATTTTTTTTTTGTAAAATTTCCAAAACTGATTCTAAATCAAGTTTATCCTTCCTGATTCGTTTTAGCTTGTTTTGGTTTGATTTATTTGTATTATTTTGTTTGTTAAAAAAAAACAAAAAAAAAACCAGAAATAAAAGAAATTTTGTTTGGTTAAAATTGTTTGATTTAAGTGAAACAAATCGTGAATAATTGGTTCCCTAAACCGGTTGGTTTTTGGATTTTGTTTCAAAACGTTATTTTGTTCAAAATCACATGATTTGTTTGTTTAAGTGTACGTAGGAACAGGTCTTCTAATATTTGAAGAAGCTCCAGACCCTACTTCTGTCCTCATGGAGGTCATAAACGTTAGGTTTGGACATTTCGGGTTTTGCGTTGGGTTTGGTTCGTATTTTTTCGGGTTCAGTTTTTTGGGTTTAGAGACTTAGGACCCATTCGAGTATTTTCTATTTTTGGGTTCGGCTCGGGTCCGGGTACTTCTATCAAAATTATTTTAAAAATTTAATAAAAAGAAACCTAAAAATCATAAATTTAATAACAATTTTTGAATATTTTGGATTGTTTTAGTTATTTTAATCTTAACATATAGATTTATAAATATATTTTTTGATATCTAAGTTAATAAAATTATAAAATAAATTATGATTTTTTAAAAATATAATTATATTTCGGGACTTTGAGTTCCTGTTCGGTTTTCGGTTCGGGTTCGGGTTTGAGTTTTTGGGTATATAGATGTAAGACCCAATGGGGTATTTAGGTCGGGTCTGGTTCGGGTTTGGGTCATATATTTTAGGTCTATTTCGGTTCGGGTCTTCGAGTTCGGGTAAAATGCTTAAGCCTAATAGACACCTGGACCAACGAGTGAGGTTTATTTAGCAGCCAAGATCTGAAAGGGATAGAAGGGAACAGTGAAATGATGATAATGCCTTCATTGAGGAGGAATAAGAAGAAGAGCCACCCCATGGCAGGAACATGATGTTTGCTTTTAACACTCAAATAAATCAACAAATGCAAACAATTGTCATTGAAAGCATTTGAGGTTCGAAATTTACAAGGAACCTAGAACTAACACATTAAGATGATTCAAATCAATTCCAAGCTAATGCAAATTGAGGTTTATGAAATTGAACTAGATCTACCAACCTAAACACAAGAATCAAACTAAATGAAACAAAGATCAACTAAACAAGACTAAACCAAATTCAAGCATAACCAAAAACAGAACGAAAATAGAAACTAAGACAATTGATTAAAGGTAATGGGCTTTAGGCAAGGTAATTGATTCAAAGGAAAGATAACTAGCTAGCGATGCTATAGAAAAACAATCAAGCTCAACCTAAGACATGAAACACAATAAATAGATCAACCCACTCTCATGGCATTAATCCCTAAATCAATCAATCAATTAGTTAAACTCTCATTTGCCAATTCAAAGATCAATAAGCATTATCAAACAAGTCCATTAAGTTCACTAATCACCCTAACTTCATCTCTCAATGGCTAGGGAAGAAAAGCTCATAAAAGGTTCATTCGGAAATTTCATCAAACACCTCTTGGGCAACAAATTTCCTAGCATCTAGTTTTGAATGACCAACTCAGTCCTAGCATTAAGAACAACCTAAATGAAGAAATCTAACAACCTAAGCATCAAAAACTAATCATCTAACCCTAGAATCTACCAAGCCTTCAAACCCATTTGGAAACTACTCACTCATAGCAAACAAGAAACTCAAAGCAAAACAATGAAAGATAGACATAATAGAAAGAGATGAGAAAAGATAAAAGAGCTTCAATAGATTAAAGAGAATGATCCAATGATGATCATCCAAAAGGGTCTCCAATATTCTCCCTCACTCACTCTCTAAAGTTCTCTAAGTGGCTACAAAATAAAGCGTGATACCTAAAATCCTTAAACAATAGGGGTTTTAATGTCTGAAAATGGAACTGGGTCGACCTGGGACAAACCGGGTCGGACCAAATGAAAATAAGTATCTGTCATGAAATTTTGATCACTATTTCAACCAAGAGGTCGAAATCTTCAGGTCTTGAGTCTTCTGGTCGAATATTTCGACCCCTATTTCGACCAGGGGGTCGAAATCTTCAGTTCTGAAACTTGTCAATCATTATGTCCAATTATTTCGACCCCTATTTCTACCAGGGGGTCGGAATTCTTCTTCTGAGGCTTCTTCTCATTGATTGGTGCATCTTCATTCCAATGATTCAATCTCCAACTCTCCAATATCCAAATGTAAGCTCCAATCCACCTAAAAAGATACAAGAATGGAAAAATATGCAAACTTATCTTCCTAAGACACTAAAATAAAAAACAAATGAAAAACTATGCTAAAGTGAATGCATGAACTCTCTAAGTGATGAAATTGAACCAAAATATGCGTGAATATGTATGCATATCAACTCCCCCGGACTTGTCCTTTGCTTGTCCTCAAGCAAACAACGGACAATCCCGAAAGAGAGGTTTGAAAGTGGAAACTCATAGCCAAGCAAGTTGATACATAAAATTAAGCTCAATGTCCAAGTTGATAATTCTAAGGTGCAATGTGAGAAAGTCTACTTAAAAATCGTAGTCATAGTCTTTACAACTCAACTCTAATTCAGCCTCAACCTATACATGTATTCAAATCAACCATTCCTTTTAACATTCATTAAGCACAAACCATGAATCAAGTTATACACATTCAATGAACTCATTTGGCAAAGGGTAAGGTCTAAGAGATAAAAATGATCTCTTTCTACACATTACTAAGGTTGTTCAACACAAGGATCACTCAAAGAATAAAATGAGCTTTAGAAGAATGCTAAAGGTAATAGCCAATAGATGCATACAAGAATAGAGTCTCATCTAGCCAAGTACCTAATATCGAACTCTAACCTAAGCTATATCTAATCCCAAAAGATGATCCTATTTTCTACCCTTTCTCTTGAGGTTTATTTCTTTTGCCTTACAATCTTTGGATTAACTTCATAGCTTCAACACTTCATTCTTGTTCTAAGGAGAGGGGTTATAAATCTTGATGGCTTCTAGCGGGTTTGGTCTTTCTTAGCACTATGGTTCTACTTCCTTTTCATTTTATTCTTCTATCTTTTATTCATTCATTTCCTTTAACCATTTTAACTTTTCATTCACCCAAAAACCTTTTACTAGACCATCACCTTTTCCTTTAATTGCACCCTTTCTTTCTTAAGAATTTCTTTGAACAATCCTTCTTCTTTTTAATTCTTTTTCCAACCATTTTCCAAAGTAAACCCATACCCAAAATCGATTTCCCACCTAGTCCTATTTGATTTAAAAAGTGTGAACCAACACTACATGAGAAACTATCCTTGTCGGCTCTTACCTAACACGTTCTACCAAGCTCAATCCGAAATAGGGCCTCACACACACACAAATTTCACATAAGGCTTGAAAGAAGGCTAGGCTAAAGGTATGAAATCTACTTGGATTAGCAAGAGTGATACAATGGGAAAAGAAAATCCAAGTATGTGTATTCTATCCATGAGTTCAAATTCAATGCATAAACATGATAATTGTGAGTCAAGATTAGGTTATAATAAGCAAGGAATGGCATCAAATCACAACGTGCTTCAACCAAGGCAAGAATATCAAATTTAGCGTTCAAAGCATGGATCGATCTTACGTTTCAAATAAGCTCGGTATGCAACAAACAACTAGCAACTTGGGCATTGAACTTAACCAAATGGATCAATAAGCTACAAAAGGCAATTTCATAATTGTTCCCAATGCATATGATGTGCAATCCTAAATGCTCCTAGACTATTCTACAATGCAAATGCAATCTAAATGCTTGTTTTTGTATTTTTATGATTTTTATAATTTTTTTTTGTTTTTTATATGGTTTTTATATGATGCAAAGACTCAAAAGAAAGAAACAAAACAACTCAAATAACCGTTAGTAACTGGTCCCCTCGCATGGACTTACTTCTCATCGTCTTGGTGAGGAAGACAAGCCAAGAAAGAGGGCCCCAACAAACAAAGCAAACTAGAAAAAAAAAAACCAAAATCTATGTACAAAATGGTGGAATTGGTACCTTGTCAAGTGGATGAATCCCCTCGGTTTGGGGCATCGTCAAAAACATTATCCGCATCCTCATAATCACCCTCTCCATTGCCCTCATCGGGTCCATCATCCTCATCATCGTTATCCTCGGATACGGCATCCTCATCATTGTTACCATCCTCCTCCATCTCGGACTTTCCGCTAGAAATAAAACCCGGCATCTCCCAAAGCTTACATGTCAACCAATCAATCTGCTTCTTGGCTGTCCGGTTGATCTTGCGTTAAACTTCATAGGCTTCAATGGCTGCCTTTTCCCTAAGTGTCATGCGCTTAAGCCTCATGTTGGGGAACTCCCATGTATCCGGGTCAAAGGCGGGCTTAGGAAGCGCTACCGTAGAATCGGTGGGTGGAGGGTCATAAGGAACACCTGGATGCTCGAAGAGGATGTTGTTGCGGTTTCAAAAGCATGTCTTGTCGGGATTGGGAAGTATCATGCTAACTCTCTGTTTCGAGCGCTCTAGATAGATGTATGTAAGATCATGAGCTGACTTCGAGAGAATCTCACAGTTCATCAAATATTTCTTATCGAGGGAGTTGGCGCGTTGGTCAGCTTCATAAGAATCCAAAGGAACGCCGACATGCACAAAGAGTGGAGTAAGCAAACTAGCCATGTAGCAATGAAGATCTCCACCACGTCGAGCACTCTCGCGGAAATGAGCGAACTCTCTAGCAAGCAAACAATCAAGGTTAGTCTCATAATGCAAATAATCATTAAGTCTCAAATCGCTCTGCTTCTTTAACCCTTAGAAAAGCATGCATAACTCGGGTTGGTTGAGTCCTCCGGTCTCTTTCCTTGCAAAGAACGTATTGGTGATGAACTTTGCTACAATGCGGATCGCGGGGTGTCGGATAAGGCGCATCTTGGGACACCCGGTGGCTGGACCATGCAAAATCAAGCCCAAAACTCATTGGTGTTATTGAAACGGTTAAACTTGGAGTATCTATAGTGCCAACAAAACCCATAGACATTGCAAAAATTGGGAATTGGAATGGTGTAGCTTGTTTTATTCACTTTGAAACTCAACTTGCCCTCATCCGAGTAGTTGGCACGGTTATCATACATAAGCTCCACGGTAGCAAAGAACTCCCGTAATGGATCCGGATAGAGGAGACATTGCAATTTCCCGAACTCTTCAAGGCCCATGCTATTGAGAATTTCTTGAACATCTTCATAAAATTCCCAAGTCCGTGAGAATTGTGGCATCTAGGAATCGAGTGGGGTGGAAAGTCACGGCTTGCATCCGTTTAAGATCATCTTTCTCTTCCTTTGTCAAAGAAGCTTCCCCTTCTGCGGTGTTTGCTTTTTTTTTGTCTTAGATGTGTCACTCTCACTCATCGGTCGCTTCCCAGCTCTCTTAGAAGTTCCACTTGGTGCTTTTTCCTTCCCTCTGGAAATACCCATAGTCAAACCTCGACTTTTTGGTGCCATAGTACCTACAAACCATCAAAAGAACAAAGTAATGCCATGGCACAATGAATTGAATTGCATTATATCGAGATCAATAACAAAGCATCAATCCAATCTCAATACCATCATTATTGTAAGCACAATGCATCACCAAGCTCAAGCAAATCAATTCTCCAAATCAATGTGGACAAGAAAGATTCTAGGTTTTGGGAAATCTTGAGAGAAGATGAAGAATTGTTC
Organism: Lepidium campestre; assembly: GCA_009757365.2. Taxonomy (NCBI): domain Eukaryota; kingdom Viridiplantae; phylum Streptophyta; class Magnoliopsida; order Brassicales; family Brassicaceae; genus Lepidium; species Lepidium campestre. The sequence continues at coordinate 57,512 of WJSH01001077.1, read as the reverse complement.
AATATGGTGAACTAAGAGTACCAAATCTTCACTAAGAGCATGAGACAAAAGCTCAATCAAACCATATTTTTCCAAAACATTTCTCCAAATTCGTCACTATTCACCTCCTCTTACCAATCTTCACAAATTTTCAAAATTCTCCCAAAATTCTTGCAAGTTCATGTCTAAATCAAGTAACCCAAACATAATCTACTTCAAATCAACCTAAATCATTCAAAGAAAACCCTTGATTTTGAATTGATTGAAATTTCACTTTTTGAACCTTTGTACTTCCATAACAATGGAGATAGGAAATCATACCTTTTGGATTTTGAAGAAGAAGACTATGATGAATATGAAGGCTTAGAGTCAACAAGAAATCACAAGAGATTAGAAAAGAAAGCTTAAGCTCAAAGATTGGGAGAGAAGAAGATATGGAGAGAAAAACTTCAAGGGGAAATTCTTTGTCCAAAAACCCTCCTAAATCGTGAATGAAGTTTTTAGAGGAGAGGGTTTTTGAATTAAAATCGGTTAAGTCCGGTTTAGTGAATGAAATTGGACCAATTAAAGGAAAGAGGACTTACCTGGTTCAGTTTGGATCAAGATTTCGAGCTCATATTTTCGATCAAGTGATCGAAATATCAAAAACAAAATCTCGTCTCGTTCTGGACAATTTTTTCGAGCATTTTTCCGACCAAGTGATCGAGTTTTCTTCACGCCAATAACTTTGTCTTCTCTGGTCAGATTGTTCGAGCTCTATCTCGACCGAGAGCTTGAAATTTGCACGCCTCAAACTCGTTCTTAGCTCTGGTCCAATATCTCGATCTCCATCTCGACCAAGTGGTCGAAATATTCAAGCCGATGATATACCTTTGTTTTTACCAGTTTTTCATGCATGTTTTGGTTCATTTTCATCACTTAGGACTCATGCATTCATACTTTAGTGTAGTTTTTGATTCGTTTTGCACTTTAGAGTTCTAGATAGATCGAGTCCTATATTTTCGGTCTTTTGAGTCTTTTCAGGTAATTTTAGAGCCACTTTGGATGTTTGAAAGTTTGGGAATGGAACACACAATCAAGAAGGGGAATTGCATCAAAGAAGGGAAGAAAAAGATGAAGAAACAGATTTTAGGCCGCGGCCGTCGACCTCAAGGTCGACTGCAGATGCCCAACCGCAGCCACCCACAGGTACAAAAGTATCGTCCGTGGGACATTCGGCGTACCACCCACGGCGTATCACCACGGACAGTCAGCGTAGCACCCGCGGGCAATCTTTCCTCGACCCGCATACACACATTCCTCGACCCACGGGCACTTCCCTCGGTGATACTCATGGTCGACCTGGTGCCCGACTGAACAAGCCTGACGGCAGCATCTCTCGCCCATGGCCAATCTCTTCGCGCCGCAGGCATATTTTTATCGACTACGGCACCATCATTTCTCGCCCGCGGTTACGATTTTCTCGCATAAGGCATGTTTTCTCACCGCGACCAGGCCGCCGACCTCAAGGTCGACGAAATCAACTCGACGCCACGGCCACCACATTGAAGCCTTTAGAACTCACTCCACGTCGACCTCCACCTCGACCCTAGGAGCTCGACACCGCGGCCACCCCTTAAAAATGATGGGTTTGATCCAATTTATCTTGGGTCAACCCAGATCCGTTTTTATTCATTTAAAACCCTAATGTTTAAGGGATTGAACATAATATCTTATCTTTTATTACTTTTACCTAGCAACCACTTGAGAGAGTTTTGAGAGGGAGAATAGTTGGAGACCCTTTTGGGATGGTGATCTTAGGATCATCATCTCCTATCAATTGAAGATTGTTTATCATTTCTTTCTTCTCTATTTCATTATGTTTATGTCTATTTCCTTGCTTTATTTGTGTCTTTGATGTTTGAGTAGTGAATCAATGGATTGATGGTTTGGTAGATCTTAGGGTTTGGTAATGAAATCTTGATGTTTAGGTTGTTAGATCCTTAGATTCCTTCACTGAGGGTGTTCTTAATGCTAGTTTCATTTTGGCCATTTGAAATCTAGATGCTAGGAGTTTTTTTGCCCGAGAGGTGTTTGATGAAATTTCCGAATGACTATTTTGTGAGCTTTTCTTCCATAGCCATTAAGAGATGAAGTTAGGGTGATTAGTGGTCTTAGTGAACATGTTTGGTAATGCTTATTGACTGTTTGATTGGCAAATGAGAGTTTAGCTTGATTAATTAGTTGATAAAGGCTTCAATGCCATGAGAGTGGGTTGTGCTAGCTTATGTTGTTCATGCCCTAGGATTACCTTGCCTGAAATCCATTGCTTCTATTTTGTTTTTGTTTTCGTTTGCCACTTTTTGTCTTGCTCTGTTTTTAGTTTGTTGCTCTGTTTTGTTCTTGTTCTTGATTTATTATTTCAGTTCTTGTGTTTAGTTTAGGTTGTTAGTGTTTTGATTGAAAAATTGATTGCTCTAGCTTAAGTTAAAATCAAATATAACTAATGCGTTAGATCTAAGTTCTTTGTGGATTCGATACCTCAAATGCTACATCGACAATATATGCATTAGAGGTTTATTTGATAGTTTCAAAGTGTAAAAACCTCCTTACATCAGCCGACGATCCATGTTTTTCTCTGGTAGAATATCTCGAGCTCTATCTCAACCCAAATATGTAAAATCTCACTTCACCAACTCGTCGTCCTCTCTGGTCTGATTTTTTTATATCTTTATCGACCAGGATGTCGAGCTTTTCACCTCAAAATTCTTCTGGTCCGAAATTTTGATCTCTTTTCCAAGCAGGTGGTCGAAATTTTCCTCCGGAAGCCAAGTTTTCATTATTGAAGTTCATCCCGAAGATCCTAATTCATGTTCATGATCAAAACATTCAAAGCACACACTAAAATGAAGCAAAACAAAGAGAATTAAAAGATTATTTACAAGGATACCATGGGATTGCCTCCCAAGCGCGCTTGTTTTACGTCTCAAGCTCGACGTTGTCTACCGCTTTTTATGCGGTTTGAGGATCGGTTAGCGGAATCTTCTCTGCAAATGCGTCCGAACTTTGGCTAAGTAAGCCTTTATCCTTTGGCCGTTTACTGTGAATTCATCTCCCGAAGGATTTTGAATTACAACGGCTCCATAAGGTCGAACCTCTTTCACCTCAAAAGGTCCAAACCATCGTGATTTCAGCTTTCCCGGGAAGAACTTCAACCGAGAATTGAACAGCAACACCTTATCACCTTCTTTGAACTCTCTCCTCACTATCTTCTTGTCATGAAAATCCTTGGCTTTCTCCTTGTAGATTTTGGAGCTCTCATACGCATCACGGCAAATTTCATCGAGTTCTTTCAACTGTATCAACCGTCTCTCGGATGCGGGCTTGAGATCTAAATTCAAGAACTTGGTAGCCGAAATGGTTTTGTACTCAAGTTCAACCGAAAGATGACAAGCCTTCCTATAAAGCATGTTGAACGGCGTTGTTCCTAGCGGTGTCTCGAATGAAGTCCGGTAATCCCACAAAGCATCATCAAGATTCTTAGACCAATCCTTTGGAGCCTTTTGTGCAGTCTTCCTCAAGATCTCTTTGATTTGGCGATTAGAAACCTCAACTTGCCCTGAAGTTTGGGGATGATAAGGAGTAGCCACTTTATGCTTGACACCATATTTCTTCATGAGGTTCTCAAAAACCTTGTTGATAAAATGGCTTCCCCCATCACTTATCACCACTCTTGGAACACCAAACCTCGGAAAGATGATAGTCTTGAACAGCTTAATCACCACCTTGGCATCATTAGTAAGGCTTGCAATCGCCTCAACCCATTTTGAGACATAGTTAACAACAACCAAGATATAAAGATTCTCATAAGAAGAGGGAAAAGCTCTCATGAAGTCTATTCCCTAAACATCGAACACTTCAACCTCCAAGATGAAATTTTGAGCCATCTCTTGCCTTTTACCAATGTTGCCTTGACGTTGACAATCATCACACTTAGAGATGAATTCATGACGTTCCTTAAACATTGTTGGCCACCAAAACCCGGCTTGTGGAACCCGTGTGACAGTCTTGAAAGTAGCAAGATGCCCACCATAACTCGAACCGTGGCAATGAAAAAGAATACCCTGAATCTCTTCTTCTGGAATTCAGCGGCGGAATAGTCGATCTTTCCCTTATTTGTACAAGTAAAGCTTATCCCAAAAATACCGGACAACTTCCTTGAAGAACTTCTTCTTATCATACCTATCCAGGTTAGGCGGTTCCACTCTGCAAGCAAGATAGTTCACAAAATCTACAGACCAAGGACCATCTTCCTTCAACTCCTCTAGAGCGGATGTCTCCTCCACAATCATAGTGCCTTAGTGAATTGCTTGAATGAACATCACTTGCTCTTCCGATAAAGAATCATCAATGGAGAGATCATACTCAACCCGTAATCTCGATAGATGATCAGAAACTCCATTCTCTATACCCTTCTTGTCAACAATCTCGACGTCAAACTCTTGAAGCAGCAAAATCCACCTCAACAACCTTGGCTTAGCATCCTTCTTCTTTATCAAATACCTCAAAGCCGCATGATCGGTGTGCAGTATCACCTTAGACCCTATTAGGTAAGATCGAAACTTCTCAAAGGCGAATACCACGGCTAGGAACTCTTTCTCTGTGGTAGCATACTTCACTTGCGCATCATCAAGATTCCTACTCGCATAGTAGTTCACATGAAGCTTCATGTCTTTTCTCTGCCCCAAAACAGCTCCAACTGCATAATCACTTGCATCGCACATGATCTCGAATGGTAGATCCCAATCCGGTGCTTGGACGATTGGTGCACTCAGTAGAATTAGGACAGAGAAATGCGTACCTTAGCCCTTGCGGTAATGGCTTGAGCTCAACTTTGGGAGCTTGGAGTTCACTCCATGGGTCATCATCACAAGTAAGCTTGCTCTTTCCATTGAGCTCTCCATTAGACCCGGAGTTTGTCCCTAACTCCAAAAGTTGCACATCCCGGTGAAGCTCCTCACAAGAGTCAAGTAGCTGCTCATAACCTTTGTTATTCTCACTCAAATACCCAAATTCGGTTTTCTCAATAGTGAGAGCCACTTGAAGAGGATCTTCAATTCTCAACTCCTCTACTATGTCTCCTTCAAGCAAGTCCAATGTTTTAAGGAGAAAGCATTGGTTCCCTAGATCCGGATGATCTATGAACCGCTTGATATCAAAGTTAAGGATCAAACCTCCCAATTGCAACCCAATGCGTCATCTCCTAACATCAATGAGAGCTTCAGCGGTAGCAAGGAATGGTCTCCCAAGGATGAGGGGATCAAATGGCTCTTCATCCATCTCCAACACAACAAAGTCAGTGGGTACATCAAAATCGCCTACTCTCAAAGGTAAATCATCAACAACTCTTACAGGGATACGAACAAAACGATCCGCGAGAATCAAAGAGATGCGACACTTCTAAAACTTAGTAATCCCTATCTTGTTAGCAATGGTAAGAGGCATAAGATTCACACTTGACCCAAGGTCACATAGATACTTAGGAAAGCGTAGCTGTCCAAGAGCACAAGGTAAAGTGAAGCTTCCCGGATCCGTGAGCTTCTTTGGCAAAGATTGCTTGATGATGGCGCTGCACTCATAACTGACCATAACCATACCCTCTTCCATCTTCTTCTTGTTGGTAACCATATCCTTGAAGAACCTAGAGTAGGTAGGATTGTTCTTGATCACATTCATCAAAGGCATTGTAACCTTTACACCATCCATGAGTTCTAAGAACTTCTCCCCTTGTTTAGCCAACAATTTCTTCTTGAATCGACCCGAAAAAGGTAACTTAAGCTCATAAGGCGGTGGAATATAACCCTTTGAATTTTCAGCCCCATCGTCTTTCTCTTTCACCGGTTCTTGAAAACCCTTCACTTATTTACTCACATCAACTTGAACTTCTTCCAAAAGCACAACATCATCATCATCAATTACCTCTTTCTCTTTCTCTTTCTCTTTCTCTTTAAATGCATCATCACCCCTCGATTGGAGTTCTTTCTCGCTCCTAAGAGTGATTGCTTTACAATACTCCTTCGGGTTAGCTTCTGGCTTTCCGGGAATTTTACCGGCTGGTCTTTGGCTTGTAGAAGCCACTTGAGCAATCTGGTTATCAAGAGTCTTCATGTGAGAGTAGATGTCATCGATCTTAGATTGAAGATCGTTGTGGCTTGCATCCAACTTGCGATCGATCTTACTCAACCTCTCTTCAACCCCTTTATGTCCCTCTATGACCTATTGTATCATAGCCTTCATATCTGAATCCACTGCCCCTTGATTCGATGGCCCAGCATGGCCCATTTGATAGTTTTTTCATGGTGCTCTCAAAGGCTGAATGTTGTGTCCCGAAAATTACAAATTATGTGGGCTTTGGAACTGAAAACCTCCTTGACTTCGCCATTGAAGATTTTGGACTGGAGGGGTGCCATAAGGTCTTGGCTGAAAGGAACTCGCTTGAGGTGGCTTAGGCGGGTAAAATTGGTCTTGGAGATTCTCTACATTGTTGCTTCTATAGGATAAATTGTTGTTCCTATAGTTGGGGTTGTAAGAGCGGTTTTGGTAGCCCCTTGGTAGTTGTTTTGGTTTCCCAAATAGTTGACCTCTTCTTGCACTCCTTCATTACCATCATAAACTGCATTATTATACCCTTGTTGATCCCCATCAACCTCTCCTACATAGTTCACGACCTTTTGATTAACAAGAAACATCTTGCTTAACTTGTCAATCTTCTCATTAAGCTCCTTGTACCTTTGATTATCCCAATCTGAATCCCTCATATTTCGATCATAATATCCTCCATAATACGCGTCACTTTGAGCCAAATTCTCAATCAGCTGCTCTCCTTGGACTGCCGTTAGATTAGCAAAACATCAATAGCTTACCGTGTCTTGAGCTCGTCGGTATTGTTCAAGTATGCCTCTATGGAAAATTCCCAAAAGATTCTCTTTAGGAACACCATGATGAGGGCAGCTTCTTATGTACTCTTTTAGTCTTTCCCATGCTGCATAGAGGCTTTCATTTCCCCTTTGCTTGATTGTGGTAATGTCATTCCTTATCTTGGCTATCTTTTGCTTGGAGTAGAACTTATTGATGAACTCCTTTTTGCAATCCTCCCAAGTTGACACCAAGTTAGAGGGGACATTCTTCTCCCATTGAGCTGCCTTGTTCCCAAGAGAAAAGGGAAACAAGATCATCTTTACGGCATCTTCCGGTACTCCATTTATCTTTACCTTTCTACACAACCTCTCGAATTGGTCAAGATGATCTAATAGATCCTCCAATGGCAATCCATTGTATCTTTGGTTTTGAGCCATGTTGATAAGGCTTGACTTGACCTTGAAATTGTTGGCTGCAATCACGGGAGTGGGAATTCCGGTCCGCACATTCCTAAGGTTTGGCTCATCAAAAGCTCCAATAGGCCTCGCAGCTGCCTGTCCATTACCCGAAACTTGTTGTTGATCCCCAATACCATTCAACCCTTCTTTGAAGTGGATCCTCTACCTCAGCTGGGCCATTACCTTGGTTTTCCATACCGAGGCGTCTTAAGTGATCCTCTCTTTCCCTTGCTCGACGTTCATTCACTAGTCTTCTATTCACTCTCTCAACCACACCTAATTCGGGAATGCAATCAAGCATCTCTCCTCGTTGACTCCTTCATTGCATGCACCTTCAAGAGAATCAAGAGACAAACAAACTAAACCGATTAGTAACAAAACAAAATAAAAACTCTAGTCTTAGACGGATTCTTAATCCTAATGGTTAATTGCTTAAGTTCTCCGGCAACGGCGCCAATTTGATGTTTGCTTTTAACACTCAAATAAATCAACAAATGCAAACAATTGTCATTGAAAGCATTTGAGGTTCGAAATCCACAAGGAACCTAGAACTAACATATTAAGATGATTCAAATCAATTTCAAGCTAAAGCAAATCGGGTTTTATGAAATTGAACTAGGTCTACCAACCTAAACACAAGAACCAAACTAAATGAAACAAAGATCAACTAAACAAGACTAAACCAAATTCAAACTCAACCAAACACTTAACCAAAAACATAATGAAAATAGAAACTAAGACAATTGATTAAAGGCAATGGACTTTAGGCAAGGTAATTGATTCAAAGGAAAGATAACTAGCTAGCGATTCTATAGAAAACAATCAAGCTCAACCTAGGACATGAAACACAATAAATAGATCAACCCACTCTCATGGCATTAATCCCTAAATCAATCAATCAATTAGCTAAACTCTCATTTGTCAATTCAAAGATCAATAAACATTATCAAACAAGTCCATTAAGTCCACTAATTACCCTAATTTCATCTCTCAATGGCTAGGGAATAAAAGCTCATAAAATGTTTATTCGGAAATTTCATCGAACACCTCTCGGGCAACAAATTTCCTAGCATCTAGTTTTGAATGGCCAACTCAATCCTAGAATTAATAACAACCTAAATGAAGGAATCTAACAACCTAAGCATTAAAAATTAATCATCTAACCCTAGAATCTACCAAGCCTTCAAACCCATTTGGAAACTACTCACTCATAGCAAACAAGAAACTCAAAGCAAAACAATAAAAGATAGACATAATATAAAGAGATGAGAAAAGATAAAAGAGCTTCAATAGATTAAAGAGAATGATCCAATGATGATCATCCAAAAGGGTCTCCAATATTCTCCCTCACTCACTCTCTAAAGGTCTCTAAGTGGCTACAAAATAAAGCTTGTTACTTAAAACCCTTAAACAATAGGGTTTTTAATGTCTGAAAACAGAACCGGGTCGACCCGGGACAAACCGGGTCAGACCAAATGAAAATAAGTGTCTGTCACGAAATTTCGATCACTATTTCGACCAAGAGGTCGAAATCTTCAGGTCTTGTGTCTTCTAGTTGAATATTTCGACCCCTATTTCGACTAGGGGGTCGACATTCTTCTTATAAGGCTTCTTCTCACTGATTTGGTGCATCTTCATTCCCATGATTCATTCTCCAACTCTCCAATCTCCAAATATAAGCTCCAATCCACTTAAAAAGACACAAGAATGGAAAAATATGCAACCATATCTTCCTAAGACACTAAAATGCAAAAGAAATAAAAAAACTATGCTAAAGTGAATGCATGAACACTCTAAGTGATGAAATTGAACCAAAATATGCATGAAAAACTAGTGAATATGGATGCATATCAGAACATAAACAATAATAACTGCGAGGTAAACCGTGATAACATCAAGGTTTTGAAACTAACTTCTCCTACCTTTGCAGGTCGTGTGGATCCTCAAGCATATCTGGATTGGGAGAGAAGAATAGAGTATCTCTTCGATTACTAAGAATATAACAGGCAATGCGTTATCTTGGTGGAATCGAGAAGTTTAAAACAGAAGAAGAAATGAAATGAATCCTATCAACATGTGGGTACTATGAAGTTCGATATGAAAAAAGAGGTTTGTTCCACCACACTATCACAGGGAGATGCAAAAGCACTTCAAGCAACTATCTCAAAAGCACTGAAATGACGAAGAGTACTTTCAAGAGTTTGAACAATTGAAAAATATAATGGCCTTGGATGAAGTCGAGGAAGTTCTAATGGGACACTTCATTGATGGACTTCGAGAGAGAATAGCTAGGAAGGTAGAAAGGCAACAATTTCATGACCAGAACGAGTTACTCCACATAGTAGTTCAAGTTGAGCAAGGGATCAAACGCAAGACAGCTGTTGCAAGCCATTCCAAACCATACAACAATTGGGTCGGGTCTCAACCGAGGGATAATGACAAAGGAAAGATTGTACAATCAGATTCTAAAGCAAGAAAACCAGCCTTTGACAATGCCAAATCAACTGACCAGAACCTGGTAAATCTTTTAACCCTTCTCGATCAAGAGATATAACATGTTTCAAATGTTAAGGCGGGGGTCACTATGCAAGAGATTGTCCGATTAAAAGAGTCATGATCATTACACCTGACGGGGGCTATGAATCTCAAGAAGATCTGGAAGACACGGGGAATACGTATGTTGCTCATGCTCATGTACCGGATGAGAAGTGAAGCAAACTAGATGATAAAAGTGAGAAGTATATCTTTATTGGTTACGGTATTTACTCCAAAGGATACAAGCTCTACAATCCGAACATAAAGAAGACAATCATAAGTCGAAATGTCATCTTTAACAAAGAAGAAGAATGGGATTGGAGATCAAATGATGAAGACTATAACTTATTTCCAGGTTTTGAAGAAGATGAATTGGAGCAACCAAGAGAGGAGCCTACTACACCACCAAATTCACCAACGAATTTTAAGGAGAAGAAAGTTCAAGCGAACGGACTCCACGTTTTAGAAGTCTCCAAGAGCTTTACGAGGAAACCGAAAATTAAGACAACCTTACTTTATTTTGTCTATTTGAGGAGTGTGAGCCTATGAACTTTCAAGAAGCTACGAAAAAGAAGACATGGAAGAATGCGATGGATGAAGAAATCAAGGCGATAGAAAAGAACAATACATGGACAGTTGGTGTGAAGTGGGTGTACAAAGCAAAGAAAAATTCTAAAGGAGAAGTATAAAAATACAAGGCATGATTGGTGGCGAAAGGTTATAGTTAAAAACCCGGAAATGACTACGATGAGGTATTCGCTCTTGTTGCTCACTTAAAAACCGTTAGACTAAACATTTCATTGGTGGCTCAAAACAATGGGAGGATACATCTAATGGATGTCAAATCAGCCTTCTTAAATGGAGAACTTGAAGAAGAAGTTTATATCGAGCATCCACAAGGTTACATAATCAAGGGAGAAGAAGAAAAAGTCTTAAGGTTGAAGAAGACACTTTATGGGTTAAAACAAGCCCCAAGAACGTGGAATACTCGAATTGACAAGTACTTTAAGGCAAATGACTTCATCAAGTGTCCATATGAGCATGCACTCTATATCAAAAATCAAAATGGTGATATATTGATTGCATGCTTGTATGTAGATGACTTGATATTCACAGGTAGCAATCTAAGCATGCTTGAAGAGTTCAAGAAAGAGATGGCAAATGAGTTCGAGATGATGAATATTGGATTCATGTCTTAGTACCTCGGAATTGAAGTGAAACAAGAAGATAATGGAATCTTCATCACTCCATAGGATATGCTAAGGAGGTACTTAAGAAGTTTAAGATGGATGACTCAAATCCAGTTAGCACGCCAATGGAATGTGGAATCAAGTTGTCAAAGAACAAGGAAAGAGAAAGAGTGGATCCGACACTTTTTAAAAGCTTGGTTGGAGGCTTACGTTATTTAACATGCACAAGGTCGAATATCTTATATGCGCTTGGAGTTGTTAGTCGTTACATGGAGCATCCAACAACAACTCATTTCAAGGCGGCAAAGAGGATTCTTCGTCATATGAAAGGTACCATAGACTTTGGCTTACACGATTCTATTTCTAACAATTAGAAGCTTATTGGGTATTTCGATAGCGATTGGGGTGGAGACATAGACGATCGATAAAGCACAAGTGAATTTGTTTTCTACATTGGATATACAGCTTTCACATGGATGTCAAAGAGGCAACCAATTGTTACTCTATCTACTTGTGAAGCAGAGTATGTAGCGGCGACTTCATGTGTTTGCCATGCCATTTGGTTATGAAACTTGTTAAAGGAGTTAAGCTTGCCACAAGAGGAGCCAACAGAGATCTTTGTGGATAACAAGTCGGCAATAGCATAGGCGAAGAACCTAGTTTTCACAATAGAAGTAAGCACATTGACAGACGCTATCACTACATTAGAGAGTGTGTTAACAAGAAGGAAGTGCAACTGGAGTATGTGAAGACAAATGATCAAGTAGCCGATATATTCACAAAGCCTCTTAAACGTGAAGATTTTATCAAGATAAGAAATTTGCTTGGAGTAGAAAAATCAAGTTTAAGAGGGGGTGTTGGAAGTTAAACTTGATTTTTGGATTAAGTTTAATTATTCGGCCAAGTCCAGTACTTAATCCAAGTTCTAGAGTATTCTCTAGAAATATCAATCTCTCTACCTCCTTAATATGTTCTAGAATAATTTACCACCTCCATAAAAGTAAAAATCTAGATATTATGATAGAAATATCTAGACAATTGTTGTAAAATAATCTAGATATTATGGTAGAATAATATAGATTAAAGATTTAAATAATGTAGATATTTTGTAAATTGGAGGCTATAAATACTTCCTCCTCTCTATTTTTTGTAATCAAGTGAAGAAGTTAGCAATAAAAAGACTTAAAGAAAAATTAAAGTCTCTCATCTTCTAAATTCCTCTTCCAAACACTTAAAACACATTTTTCATATTCATCTTAAAGCTTTCTCTTTCAACAGTTCTTGTGGCTCACATCATCCAAAAGAAAATAAAACTTCACACATTTTGACTTCTCACGGATGCCTCAGATGTTCTTGTTAAACAAAAACATGGTGGTCGAAATGCTGTTCGGCAAGAGTGGTTTTACCAATCCCAGGCATCCCAACAATTCCAATGATTTGAGTGAGTTTCATTAGCTTCGAAATCAAACTTTTCTTCCAATTGATTCAGGCATTGCTTTATTCCGTAAGGGGGAAGCGATGCTCTAGACTGTTCGATAGTTACATAGGAACTATCTCGATCACTACAAGTCATTGTGGAGATATCTCCACTTTCAATTTCTGCGATAATTATAGCTTCTAATTCCTTGATTGCCTTGACTATCTTGAGTAGTAAGTCGTCGTGTGAACTGAAGTACGAATGAGAAAACTTAACGTTATTAGGATAAAATGATACGACCAAGTGTTTGCTAGCTTGGTCTAGTGGCGCAGGTACAATCCCTCTACATGAGTCAGAGAGGTTTGTCCTATGCCAAGGAGACTACGAACCTGGTACGTAATTTCTTTGTAAAAAAAAATAAAAAATCCACATAGTACTAACCCATTTTCCGGTAATACCAACCCCATTGTAGTGGGAACAGACTCCAGAGCTTCCTCCCATTGCGACATTCTGGGTCTCTTACGTCGACCTTGCCCATAAATTTTGACTCCAAAATCTTCCTTTTGCTTTATCACGTCTGCTGGATTTACCTTGAAGAAAACGGGAATGACTCTGACGGTTCTTGTCCACACATTCTTCATTATCTCCACCAGCTCATCCAAACACCAGTCTGACTCTGCGTACCGTTCTGAGAAGATTGCTAGTGCGATTTCAGATTCCTTGATCTCTCGAATAGTATTTTAATAGGCTCACTCAGGAGCTCATCTTTGTCTATATAGTAGTTGATATGGTGCTCTGTGAAGGTCTTCACCAAATGGCTGACGAAGTTATCCCGAACATCCACCCCCCAGAAATTGATGAATACATGTGGATGAGGGACGACTTTTACCATGGAAGTCGCGGAGGAGGAGAAGGTGGAGGCGATAGCCATTAGAGAGTTATTGTTGCTTTTGGCTTATCGAGTCAACTAGGCTGCCTTTGTGTATTATTTAATTGATTGGCTCAGATTTAATTTTTAACTATGTTGGCACCATAGATGGAGATAATGTTTGAAAAAAATATTATTTGATTTTTAAGAAAAAATAAAATGATATTTTAAGTTAAATCGTATGAAAATATGTTTAATCTTTTTTTGTTTCGTACTATTTAATCTTATAGTTAGGAGTGTTTTGCCAATTTTTCAGAGTTTTGGTGTATGAATAAATATATAAATAAAAAGTCTAATATATAATTGACATTGATGTCATTATATAATAATTGTTTTCATATGACTGACTTTTGTACACCTCTGAATCCATTATAATTTATAAGATTTAACATTTATATTTGTAGAATATGTTAACTTAATAAATATATCAAAATGAAAGTACATTAATCTTGATTTAATTTAAGTATTTACAGTTGATATATATATACCTATTTAGGAAGTAATAGACATAGTTGGGGAAGTAATAGACCTAGTTGAATCATAATTTTAAAAAGATTTTTTAAAGAAGTATGTTTATTAAGATTGAAACAAAATAAAGCTTACAAAAAGAGATTGTAACAAGGTTCCAACAAAAGACAAGGGTAGGAGGAAATGAGATAATGATTTAGAGAAGGAAATGAAAAAGAGAATGAGAACCTGCCATTTACAACTTAGGGATGCTCTTTCATATAGGAGTTTATAAGGCTATTATTTAGAATTTAAAATAAAAGTGGAACATGGAAAGCTCCACTCACACAAAGTGAAATGTTGGCTTCAACTTTTGAATGATGAGATTTTTCATTTTTGTAAGACTCCAAAAAGCTCCACTAGTGAATGGGGTCCACTAGGGCACATACTGAAAAATGATGAGATTCTTCTTGTCTTGGAAATTTATGAGATTTATAGTTGTTTTGATTTATTTGTCTTTATTCGGAATTTTATCACACATTGTCGGTAGATGATATGTAAGTGTACATTTGATCTTGTAACATAAAATAATTAAATCGATATTTTTTGTCATAGCAAGAAGATAATTTTTTTTTTAAATTTCTTTTATTTTTCTTTTAATATTTTTTATTTTATTTTTCTTTTAATCTTTTTTATTTTATTATATATATATATATATTTAATCATATTCCAATGTTGTCGAATATGTCGTCTATATCTGAGATATTAGACTTTGATTTACTTCCAAATGTTTGAGAGTTTTTGTCTGATATAGAAGGGAGGAGTTGTAAGGATATGTTTTTAATTTTTTCTTCTAATTTTGCAAACGCTAGTAATGAACAGAGGTTTGTTTCTGGATATTGGTTTGAAATTCGTAGTGGTTGAGATTGTTGAATCAGAGGTTTTGAATTTTATATTTTTATCGAGTCACCTATGTTAGATGGATAAAGGTTTTCTGAAATTTTGAACTTGTCCCACCAGTTGACTACGAATTTTCTTTTGACTATTGATACTGGATCATGAGAAAATTCTAAAGTCCAAGAGAAAACTCAAGGGAAATGAAATAGAGCTAGTGGAGGAAATCTTTTTTTTTTCCCTCTTCAAAGAGTATGAAAACTTGTTTTAAAGATCTGGAAAGATTTTTGTACTTGAGGTTTGAAAATTTCGGTTACAGAACCAAAATAATTCCACCATGGAATGAACCAAAATGGGAATTTGGATAAGTTACAAGTGGTGCCAAAGAACATCAGCCAAGTGTGTCTGCGTTTGTTTGATTGAATTAAAAATGTATTATACCAAGCTTGGAAGTAGTCTCAGTAGTTGAAAGGTAAACTATAACAAGGGAGATCTGAAAAATCTTAAGAAAAAATAATCATTAAGATCATATTGTCAATTTCTTGGCGCAATAATCATATGAATTTTGAATGTGGAATAAGCAGGCTCTATATGATTTTCATGAGGGTAAAAATGTTTGAATGATATTGATTCTGTTATTTTCAAAAAAAATCGAAATATGAACTTGTTTTTTTCTGAACAATGAAATTTAAAAATTGTTATTTCCCAAAAAACTTTTTGATTGTTGAAAAAAGATCATTGTTGTCAAAAAAATCATTTTTCAATATTTATAATATTTTAATAAATTATTTTTTAAAAACACTCAAAGGCTGAGTTTTGTGAAGATTCCTTCAATGTAATTTGCATGTTACTAGAAGGTTTTGAAATTATTTTTGAACTCTGATTTTGGGATCAAATAGTTTTTGAAGGGACTTCAAAGATTTAAAAATATCTTGAGAATGAGATTTTGCAAGAGAATTTTTATTTTGTTGCCTTGAATAACTTATCTCAAAAGCTTTTTGTAACTGATACATTTGATCCATGATTTTCTCAGGTGTTTGCAGAGATTTTTGTGTATTCTCTTTTTATACTATTTTTGGGGTGTTTTAGAGATGTTTAGGAGAGGAGATTTTTCTTGGATTTGGTCTAGTGAAACTGTTTTTCCTTTATCAATTATCTTCCTCAGAGGCATTGTATCTGTTTTGGAAAAATTCTATGGTCAAGAATCTGGAACAGAGTTTGATTCTCCTCTAATAAATTATATATCGGAAGCTCGGAGCCTCATGGGAAAGGAGAAGGTATAGTTATGATGTAGAGAAACTGTGTGGAGGTAACAATTGAACAGTCGAGTGAAAGAATGATTGATGCATGGGTGGTATAGCAAGGACATGGCTTATTTCTAACAGGAATCTACGCAGACCCTATTAAGAGAAGAAGAGGTATATTCTAGGAAAGATTGACAAGGCTGATCTTAACAAGAGACAAACCATGGATAATGGCGGGTGATTTCAACGAGATACTTGACCCATCCAAGAAATTAGGTGGAGCAGTATGAGGTTTCGCTGAAGGTGCAGAGTTTCGGCATATGTTAAAGGCTTGTGGTATGTGGGAAATTTGTCATAAAGGCTATCAGTTCTCATGGTACGGTATTCAAAACTCAGCCACAATACAGTGCAGACTGGATAGAACAATTGCAAACCAAGAATGGTCAGATTTGTTCCCAAAGTCACATTGCATGTACATGCCAAAAATACAGTCTAGCCATAGATTTCACTTGGGGTTCCCTCAAGTAAGAGGGGGTAGTGTTTTGTTTTATGAAATTTTGTGCACTGGTTTATTTATAAAATTTTATAAGAAACATTACAAAACTATATAAAACCAAAACGGAAATACTATATGAAAGAAAATATTAACATTATGGGGTTTAATACGAAAACTCACAAAAGATGTTTAAACTTTTAGTTGGGTTCTTTTAGTTGACGTTTGTTATAAAAAATATAATTTTGTTTTAGAAATTTTTATATGGTTTTATAAGTTTGTCCATACAAAATTATATAGAACATGAGTTTTGAAAATATGCATGACTGATAACCATCCATTTTTCCCACTTTTTACATGTATTTTAGGACTCACTTCCATAGCATTTGTATATAATCGATTCTATTTTAGACATCATTTGCATAATTGTAGTCTTATCTTGTTATTTAAGCACTTTATAGATTTTTAGGCATTTTCATGCCAAAAAGATGATTTTAGAGATGAATCTCAAGATGAAGAATCTCCAAGCGATGATTAAGAAGACTTGGAAAAATATGTGTTGCCAAAAGACTTCTCAAGCAGCTTTCTGAGCTCTATCTTCTAGTTAATTTCATATGTTGTGGATGAATGGATCTATATCAAGATGCACTTCCTCTAAAACATCGAATGACCTAAACCATCTGTTGAAATCTTCAAAACTCCAGATCGACCAATCTACACTTGGATCGATCGATCAAGTGCCAGTTGGAGCAGAAGATTTTATGGCGGTTTATCAAACAAACCGATAGATCCACACTAGGATCGATCGATTTGGTCCAATCGACTTAATTGTTGGAATGGATCGGTCGATCTACCTAGGAATCAATCAATCTATATACAAAATATTCTTTGAATATTCTCTAGGTCTTATATCTTCTTATCTCTTTTGTTGGGTATGAATACTCATCTTTTCTCTCTTTATTTTCACGCTGAATTTTGTAATACAACTCATTGGAGAGCTTTTCAATATAAGTTTTATTTTTCCATATATTTTATATATATTTTATTTTATTATGTCTGAGTAGTTTAATAGTTAGGTAATTAGGGTTCATAAGTTGAGAATTTCACATTGTTTAAATAACTAGATCTTCAATCATGTAAAAAGATAAAATTTTGAAATATCGTGTATTAAATAGGCAATCGTAATAGTTGGTCTATTTTTACGGTAACTCAAAAATTTAGTGTAGTTTTTGGGTAAAAATAATACAGTTATAGTCTTTTTAAATGTTTTTCCCAATTATAATATCTCTACTTTTGATGACCGGGAAATTGATAAGTCTTGGCACAAATTTGAAAAAAAAGACGACAGAACCGTTGCCAGTCGAAAAATATTAACAAATATTTTATAAGAAAATGAGATACAAGAAAAAGATTGAGTTTTTTGTAGGTAATAAGATTACAGTTGTTAACAAAGTTCATTTGAATTTAAAGATTAAGTTTAAATCTAAAAAATAAGTAAAACTTTTACTCAAATATACAAACTATAATATAAATAGAGATTTTTTACAACTAAGAGGGTGTTATTGCATCTATACTTTGGAAAAGTTTTAATGACTTTAAAGTAATGAAGATTTCTAAAGTTTTGTATATTTTTGTAGAGTTTTAAAGATTACCTAATGACTTTTAATGAGTTTTGTCAAAAGATTTTCAGAGCTATAAAGCTCGATGACTGTTAAAATGATGGATTTTAATTTGATTTGTTTTTTATACTTTTAGTTTTACTTACAATAATATATGTGGTACCACAAGGAAGGTTGCTTGACTGGCAATAGGTAGCGGTGAAACGATTCTATAAGTTGTCAGATGACGAAATCCGAGGATATTTCAATGAAGTGAACCTCATCGCAATTCTTTAACACATTTTTGTCAGAGAGGTGCTTAGAACTCATTTGCATCATAGTGTGTCTATGATTTGTAGGTAACTAGGCACATAAAAAATTTCGCTGGCCAATATCCTACCAATGAATTCTTGAACCCCAAACTTAACCACCCATTTCCAATTTTTTTTATCTTTTAAATTTTTTTATGGATTAACTTAAATTAAACATATGACTACTTAATTAAAAAAAAACATAAAATAAAATAAATTTAGAATTATTATCTTTTACACAAAAATGGTGATCTCATATTGTTTGCTTGTTAGGCTGAAAAAAGAGTAATGGCACCCCCAAGAACAATGTCGCTTATTTATTTTGGTCGAAATAGAATAAGGCATTCATTAGTTAAAATAGTTGGTTGAGTACAATATAGCGTCATTTGCTTAGGAGTCGACTTCTCTATTCTTTTCTCTCTCGATATAGTTGAATGAGATGTAATTAAATTCCTTAGCCAAAAGTGATAATATCATTAAAAAAATTCCAAAGATTGTTTGAAGAAGAAATTATATATCCTAGACATTGGAAATTCTAGCATACGGTTGCCGCTATAAAAATATATGATTAGTTATTAAATATATAATATTTAAATCAGTAACTAAAATATTTAAATTTTGAATTCTAAGACTAAATTTCAAATATAAGTACATGCTCAATTTCAGATTCGTTTTTCTGTTATTCACATTGTTCAGCTCATATTTAGCTTATATTCAGCTCATTTCCAGCTCAAAATTATCTCAATCACTTTATATTTTTGACAACAATTTTCTTGTTCTTCTTTAGATAACATAACTGCAGCATCCGCTAGTGTACAGAGATTCGACCACATACTACTCATTGTGAATTTGTGATTGAACCGAGCACTGAATTTCTAACAGCAATAAAGAACGTTAAATGAGAGAGACGAGAGAAAGAAACTAAGCGAAAGTGAGAATGAGAGAGCCTATCTTACCTTTAATTACTTACGCTCTCCTTTGTTAAGTTTCCTTTTCTTTAAGGGATTAGCTAATATTTCCTTTTTAGTGAACCGAATTTTTTTAATTAGATAAATTTTTACGCGATTATCTTTATATATTAGTTTATATTTAATTATTATCTTTAAATATTACTAGTTTATTTTATTTTCATTGTTGTATGTCCACTTGAAATGCAATTAAGGTGAAATTATAACTCATCTATTATAATGTTCATATCTATATCTTCTTAACACTAGAAATCTAAAGGTTTATTTATTTATTCATATAAAGATTATAACTTTTTATTATGTCAAAATTAGTTATTTATAGTATTAGCACAACTTTGTAAATCACATTCCTATTAGCATTAGACAACTCTTAATCCGATAACTCCTAATCCTAACTAAATTATTTATCTTATCTTAAATATATTTTATCCTAACTAACTTATAGAGATTCTTAGACAACAAGATATGTTTGAATGTTAAAGTTTATTCAACAATCTCGCTCTTAAGTTTCAACTTCTCTTTGGACATGTATTGAACACCTATTAAGTTTCTCATTTCATTAAACTTTACTCGTGCCAATATCTTGGTCAAGGTATCCGCTTTTTGTTCAGCTCCCGTTACATTTTCCACATCGACTAACTCTTCTTCAATACACTCACATATGAAATGATAATGTTTATGTATGTATTTACTTTTACCGTGAATCACATGATTTTTGGTGAGTGAATTGCTGATTAGTTGTCCATTTTGATTGTACTCTGCCCAGTCTTTTTTCCCCTGATCTCACTTAGCAATTCGTGAAGCCAAATAGCTTGTCTAGCTACTTCCATTGGTGCCATGAATTCGGCTTCACAAGATGAAAGAGCTAATGTATTCTGTTTTTGTGAACATCAACTAATTGGTGATGATCCGAAGTATAATATTGGCCGGTTGTACTCTTTCCATCGTTTTGATCAATGTTGTGATTACTATCACTATATCAATGATTTTGTTTGATCCTTTACGATATAATTTTATACCAAATGCACTGTACCTTTAAGATACCATAGTATTTGCTTAAAAGTCTCTCCATGTGATTTTCATGGACTTTGCATATATTTACTAGCAACTCCAACATAAAAGGCTAGGTCAGGTCGTGTGTGCAAGAAGTATCGTACGCAACCAATGTTCCTTTTATAACATGTCGGGTCTATCTCAGTTTCTTCTAGTGTTTTTGAAACCTTTAATCCAAACTCCATAGGTATTTGAGTTGGATTACAAGTCGCTAAGCCAGCTTCGTTTAAGATCTTTTTAGCATATCTTTCTTGCTTGATTTCTATGCCATCTTCTCCTTGATATACTTCGATTCCAAGATAGTAAGTGAGCTTACAATATCTGACATTTCAAATTTAGAAGAAATTCCAATCTTGAATTGTTTATGATCTTGAGAGTGTTGTCAGATACAAACAAGTCATCAACATATATTGCAACAATGAGAAGTGTATATCACTTTTCTTTTCGGTACAAAAATGTTTTATTTGAGCATCTTTTGAAGTTCATACCTTTAAGCATCTGATCTAGTTTTATGTTCCAAGTCCATGGTGCTTGCCTTAAACCGTACAAAGCTTTAAAAAGTTTGTATACTTTGTGTTTTTCTCCTTTGGCTTCAAAACCATTGGGTTAATACACATAGACATTTTCTTTTAGTTCTCCATGTAAAAATGTTGTTTTTACATCTAGATGATGTAATTCCCATCTGTTTGATGTTGCTTGTCCAATTAACAACCTTATAGTTTCAAGTCTTGCAACTGGTGCAAACACTTTGGTGCAGCATGGGTGCCAGTGAAGGGGCATTGCGTCCTAGGTTCTTAAGTTTAGGCTTATTGGACTTGAATTCTATCTAGTCCATTGAGTCTTTTATATTTAAATATCTGTTTCTTAGGGCCTTTCTTTTTGTGTATTTTCGTGAGGCCCATTAACATGGAGCCCACTTTGAGTATGTTAAAGTTTGGCATATTTGTTAGGAACAATATGAGTACCATGCACGAGAGTTCTCATTCTCTCCTCAATGTTCTCATTAATTGCCACCACATGTTGGTCTATCTGTTGTGTGAGCTGAGTCGTAAGCGCAAACGTAGAATCTCTGATTTGTTGAGTCATCATTCGGTTCAGGGTCTCCATTGCTTCAGCTGAAAC
>WJSH01001077.1:9278-27094 GCA_009757365.2 Lepidium campestre | reverse complement strand
GACCGTGGATACAATGAGCTCCAAGGAAGGATAAATGGCATCACTTCACAAGTGAAGTCTCTGGAAAATCAAATGGCTCAAGTTGCTTCCACGAGCCAAAGGCCTTCGGGTAAGCTGCCCGAAAAACCTGAGGTAAATCCTAAGGACTATTGCAATGTGATCTCGACTGAGGAAGATAGAGATAAAGCTGTCAAGGAGATTGCAAGGTTGCTTAGAGGTCTGATTGGGAATAAGAGGTATGGGCAGCAGTTCGTTGTTTCGAAAGAGGACCCGCCTTTGGGAAAAGAAGTGTTAGTTGAGGATGAAGAAGGCAACATCGAGCTGGTTATTGCAGTCACTAAGGAGGAGTTTGAGAAGATTGAAGCTAGAAGAAAGGAAGAGGATTCGAAGAGCATGCTAAAGATTGAAGCTAAAAGAAAGAAAGAGGAGTCAAAGAGCATGCTAAGGGAAGCTACCAAGCAAGCACTTGATGTCAAGAAGAAAAGCCTAGAGAGGATGAAGGTAGCAAGAGGCAAGCTGTCGAGCCTCCTCCTTATGTTCCACCAATTCCATTTCCGGGAAGGTTCCTCACCAAAGCACAAAAGAATGTGCTTTCTCAATTCAAAGCTAACATGAGTGAGATAGGAGCTCCTCTACCTAGGATGGAGAACTTGTATGGAGTTCCGGAACAAGTGAAGTTTGTGAAGGATGTTCTAGAGAACTAGAGCAAAGTGGAAGAGCTTCTCCTCACTAAAGCCAACCTTAACCCAGCACCACCGGAGCCAAAGACCTTGACTAAAGAGAGTAATCAAGGTACCTTCGTTGTGCCTTTTACTCTTGGTGAGCTGAAATTTGATGACTCCTTGTGTGATTCTGGAGCTAGTGTGAATGTCATATCCTATAAGATAGTTAAGATACTTGAAGAGGAAAAGATGAGCAAGCACTCTACCTCCATCTCATTTGGTGATGCATCGACAAAGATCTCGGTTGGTAAGCTAGTCGATTTCCCCTTGAAGATTGGGAGATGCACTATACCGACTGATTTCATTATGGTAGAGAATATGGCGCAACCGGTCGGGACTAGCAAACGACCGGTCGATCATCGGGTGATGTTTCTCGCCGACGGAGCGAGATCGATCGATTGTGGGATGAGACCGGGCGAAGATTTGACGTGACCGGTCCGGCGTCAGATGTTTTACCAAAAAATCCATGCGACCGGCCGAACCTACGTCACGACCGGCCGAGATAATTTCAGGACCGGTCGGTCCCCTTTGCAAAGGTATGTAGGGGCCCACGAAAAATGCTATCTTCTTCTTCTTCTCTCTTTGGCCACAAAGATTTTCTCTCACATCACTGTTGCTCCCTTTCACCCAACATTCTCTCTAACTTCGCTCTAGAATCAATATCATATTTGCTATTCAATTAATGTCCTAAGCTTCTATTTTTCAAGATTCATTTCCATTTAAAGCACTTCTCCTCAACAAGCAAAGCTATGTATTTCTTAAAACTCCATTTCCATGGAAGCTCAAGAACTCCAATCAATTTTATTTTTATGGAAAGTTTTATATTGAGATTTGCTTGGAGTTTATGCTTGTTTTATGATAGATAAGGTTTGAGTATCTTGAATTAAGCTTTAGATTTCTTGATTTGTTAATAAAAGAGCAATTTTGGAGAAGTTAGGGTTTTAGCAATGAATAATGACGAAAATGGTGTGAAATTTGGGGAAATTGAAATGATGAATGATTCTCTTGTCTCTTGAACCTATCATGCTTAGAAAAGCTCTAGGGTGGTAAATACTTAAAGTCTTCTTTCATTCTTTTATTAGAATCACTTAGCCAATATTTTGAATTGCTAAAATGCCTTGGAAAAGTTTTGGTCTTTGAGGAGAATTGATTGTTGAGCTTGAAAAGATTAGATACTTGATCCTTTTAAGTTGCATTGGTCTTATGAGATTGGTCAAGCCTTGTTAGATAGGATTGATACTTATGAATTGAATGAAAATCCATGTTGAACATTTGGCTTAACTTGAATGTTTGTACACTTTTTGAAGGAACCATGGCCTCACGACCAAGAACAAGAGCTTCAATCCGACGCGGAGGATATGGAGGCGATGCATCACACCCAAGAACAAGGGGAGCAATCCGCGCGGAGGATATGGAGGTTAATCATCAAGGCCTCAATAAGCAATCATCACCGGAGAAGCATGGGTCGAGCCTCAAGAGTTTGAGGATGAGTTGCTTGAAAGACTAGGCCTCATCGACGACATGCACCAAATGTTCATAAACATGAGCTTGAGCGGGTTTATTCATCACAAGCAATACATGACTTCCGCACACGCTCAATACTTCTTCCAATCAGTGAGGTTAGTGTATGAGGATCTGGAGAATCCGCATCCCGACCAAGGCTACATCACTTTTCGGCTCAACCATAGATGGTTCTGGGTTATTATTCGTGAGATATGCACCATTTTCCGCTTTCCATACAGCTCGGAGCTCGACTTTCCCAAGTTCCAACGTAAAGGAAGCTTTTGGAGGACAATAGCTTCGGGAAGGGTGAATGATAGACCATATGTGGACTCTATCCGAAACTCAACAATAAGATTGGCCGCAAAGTACTTGAGCGAGACGTTATACTTTAGGCCGGTTGAGGAGAGATCTATACTAACCCACGGGGAGGTGTGCTTACTATTTGGAGGTCTCTCGACTTTCATGATGGCGGAGAGTGGCCCTATGTTCTATGAGCAAGTTGGAGATCATGTAAACTTGGGGTGTATCTTTGAAAAGACACTAGCGGCGATGCAGTTAAACGAAAGTGGAATTACTGCAGCTCATTTGACAATGGACGGATTCTTGACACTAGCGTTGATGAACTTGCTTGCCGAAGGAGAGCTACTTTGCGCCCTTGTTTCCACGCGCCAACGACGACTACCTCCACTCGGGACCACTCCTGCATGAGTACACATACATCTTCACGGACCAAGAGGGGCAATTTCAACACCTAAAGCTGCCCCGACCTCACAAAACGACCCTAAGATCTTTCCTCAACATAACCTTTGAGGGACCCGAGGATGAGACGATTGTGCGACAATTAGAGGTCTTCCGATACTTTTTCCCGCGCCAAGCCCGAGTAGCTTAGTCAACTCCGGGACCCTCCACTCCCTACTCCGGATACATCTCCGATAAAGAAAGCCAAACTCGCCGAGACAATGCCGACGAGGAACGTGGCTCCTACTCTTCCCCTTAGGGAAGAGACTCTCCAAAGTAATGGTACCAATCCACTATCTTTTGTACATAGTTTTGTTTTTAATTGTTTTACTTATGCATTTTTGTTTACCCTTTTCGTTGGATTATGTTCTCACTGAGACAGTGAGAAGTAAGTCCGGAGGAAAGGATAGTATTTGACATTGCTTTCATTTGTTTTGTTTTCTTTCTTTGAGTTTGTTTATACATTTTGCTAGTTTCTCATTTGCATAAAAAAAATTTCAAAAATCTTTTCAAATACAAGCATGTTAGATTGCATTTACACTCTATAATGGTTTAGGAACATGTAGATTGCACCTCATATGCATTGGGAACAATGATGCAAATTTTGTCAAGAATGTGTTTAGATTTAGCCAATGATTTTGTTTGCGAACACCTTAGGTTTTGGAAATCTCCTTGTTGATCTTGTACACTTTGTGCTTTAAATTCTTAGTTTTGCAATATGCTGAATTGATGATGCTTGCTAGTCTTGATGTCATTCTCAAATATTATTTGAACTTAATTGAATCTAATTCTCTCACTTTTGGATTTTCAATGCATTGCCATGGTAACCATATACATATTTGGACTATCTTCACCTTGACTTGCCACACTTGTTAGTCCAAATAGCCATTTCCCCTAATGAATGGTTCCCTCACCTTAAACCCTTACCATTTCTTTTATGCCCATTGTGAATTGCTTGAGTGAGGATGATGTTCGCTTTTTGCAACAATAAAATAAATCAACAAGCACGAACAAGTATGACATTAAAGTACTTGAGGTTTGAATCCACAGAGAATCTAGAATCAACACATTAGGATTGCAAGAATTCAAACTTGAGCTAGAGCAAAATAGATGAGAGGAGGTTGAACTAAAACTAGACTACTCAAACAAAGAAACAAACAAAGTGAAATGAGATAATCAAATAAAGGCAATGGGTTTTAGGCAATGCAATGATCTAGGGGAAAAGCAATCAAACCAAGAAATTCAAGCACACATTAGCTACCATCCTAGGGCATGAGACTCATTCAATCTAGATCAACCCACTCTCATGGCATTGACCCCTATGCAATCAATAAGTTAAGCTAAATTATCATTTGCTCTCCTACAGTCACAAGCATTAACAAACAAGCTCACAAAGATCACTTTCCACCCTAACATCAACTCTCATTGGTTAGGGAAGGAAAACCCACAAAAAGACTCTTTCGGGACTTTCATCGAACACCTCTCTGGCAATGTCTTTCCCACCATCAAGATTACTAGTTTATCAAGCTAAACCTAACATTAAGCTCATCTTAAGTGGAGGAAGAATAAATCTAATAACCTAAGCACAAGATTCAACCATCAAATCCCTAGATCTACCAAACCATCAACCCATCAATCCACTACTCAACCATCAAAAGCATGAAACTAGGGAAGAAGATGAATATAAACAAAATCAAGAACATAATGATAAACAAAATTATAAACAAGGTCATAAACAAAATCCATACACAAAAGCAAGAACAAAATGAAAGAGGAAAGAAAAGAGAACAAGAAATCTCAACACATGGGAGATGATGATCTAAAGATCATCATCCCAAGAAAGGGAAATCAATCTTCAATCTCTCTCTCTAAACTCTCTCTCTTCGTGGATGCTCTCCAAATGTGAGAAGAATTGTGTTTCAACCCTTAAACATTAGGGTTTTAAGGTTCCAAAACGAGTTGGATCGACCCAAGATAAATTAGGCCGGATCCAAGTGAAATAAAAGGGAAATACATGTGTTGGGAAGTGGACTGGCCGGTCTAGGGTCTGGAACGGTCGGTCTTGGCTTGGAACATCAAAAAATGGTCTGATGACCGGCCGGTCTCAGTTCGGGTCCGGTCGGTCTCGTCTCTGGTTCGGCTGATCTTGAGTAAAATTATCATATCTTCCAAACCGCTTGTCCAAAGGACTTCAAACCAACGCCAAATGCAATCTGACTCTTTTGGCTATCTTGTGTCCAAATATCATCCAATTCCATGAACGAAAAGGCCATCATTTGTTAATAGTCTTGAGCATGAAGCCCCAACGGACGGACCTATCATGAGTAAACTCAGTGTATCTCTCTGACTGTTAGTCCAAATTCCTTCAAACCACAGCCAAATGGAATACAACTCTTGTAGTTATCTCGTGTCCAAATTTCAATCAATTCCATTTAGTGTAAGACTTTCAATCGATCCAATCAACAGAATCGACTTTCCTTCCTTGTTTGATGCATTTGATTTCATTGTTTTGCTCCACAGTCATCACCAAGTCTCTATTCCTCCAGATTGGCTCCAAATCACCTTGAAAAGACTCAAAGAAAAAAAAAATATGCAACTCTCTACTCTAAGACTTTAAAACACGAAATGAGTGCAAAACTATACTAAAGTGACCAAACATGAGACCTAGACAATGTGAAATGAACTAGAAAATACATGATAATGAAACTATTTATAGTGTATATGAGAGGCCTCTTTTTGACAATGCTTTCATGTGCAAAATAGTGCAAGTATAAAAACGACAATTGTTAGCTTTCAGTAGGTGGCTAGTTAAGAAATCATGAAACTAGCACTAGGTGGATTGTTGACTTGTTGTTGTTTGGGGCTCATTGAGATTAGCACTAAGGGGAGAATAAAAGAAAGAGGGTTTAGAGTTATGGGTTGATAATAAAAGGAATGGGATTTGGAATGAGTAAAATGGTGAACCAAATGGTTATGTAAAAGAAAGAGAATGGAGAATAAAGGGAGAAAGGAAGTTTAACATCAAGAACTTGGGAAAAGAGAATGATTAACTCTAAGTATGTATCATTTGATAAGAGAAAGATCCTCTAAAAAGCAAAGAAAGAGCTAAGAAAGAAAAGATAAAGCCTAGAAAAGAAAAGAAAAGAGGGTTAGCTAAGCAAAGAAGCTAGAGCATTTGTATGAAAGTATTTCCCATATGTTCTAAGAAAGAGTTTGCAATGTGGTTTGATTGAAAAATTTCCTTGATTGATTCCTTTGGTTTGAAGTTCAAAAAGGGTAGTATCTTTTAGGAGTTGGTTTTGGGAATGGGTAAAGCTAAGGATTGGTTTTTGGGTAGACTAATTTGCGTGACCATTGGGTAGAATGGGAGCTAATAATTGTATGCATCAATTGTTTTTGTCTTAGTATAATTTTGTGCGATGATTAGCATTCTTATTTCATGAGAGTATAATCACCTTAAATCAATTAGCCTTCTTGCACTCACATCTTTAGTGCTTTTTTGCCTTTTCTCACCTAGCCAAGTGGCATTTGATTGACTATCCATTTGTGAGACTGCACATCCTTGAGAATAATGAATGTGAAGAATGCTTAATAGAATAGCTTGTGGACTCTTGTGAACGCTTGTTGTTTGATAGAGATAGATAAGCCTTGAGGAGTTAGAGTTCACTTGGAATCTTGTTTTTGAGTTATGTGTGGTCACTATCTTTAGTCGTTAAATGTTAATCTTTGCTAAGGTCTTGACATGTTGAGTTCCCACTTTCAAACCTCTCTTATGGGATTGTCGGTTGTTTGCTTGAGCACAAGCAAATGACAAGTCCGGGGGTGTTGATATACACTGTAAATAGCTTCATTATCATGCATTTTCTAGATCATTTTGCATTAGCTAAGTCTCTTGTTTACTCATTTTAGTGTAGTTTTGCATCCATATCATCACTTAGAGTCCTAGAACTATAGAGTCATGTATTTTGTATTTTTGAATTTTGTTTAGGTGGATTAGAGATCAATGGTGATGGAGATGATCAAAGACACCTTGAAGAGGACAAGAGTGGAGGATGAAATGAAGGAAATGAGTGGAAGATGGAGTTGTGAAGTTGAAGAAGGAAGAAGAAGCAAAAGAAAGACCAACCCAAGAAAACTACAAAAGAAGCCGCAGCCCGCGACCGGCCACTTGCGGCTCAACCAGCCGAAGATGGCTCACGACCGGCCGGACCCGAATGATGACCGGCCCGGCATCGATACGAGAAATGATGTTTGCCTCGGTGACCGACCGAGGCCGAAACACAACCGGCCGGACCAGAAACACAACTGGCCCGGCATCGTTGCTCGACCCGATGTTTGCCCCAGCGGCCGACCTGACCTGAATAAAGACCGGTCGAGGCCAAGACGCGACCAGTTGGACCAGAGACAAGAAACACGACCCAAAACCCAGCGATCGACCGAGGCAAGACCGTGACCGCCTGATCCAAGGCCACGACCGGCCGGTCCCATACCGCGAAGGCCTTTTATTTTCATTTTAAGTTTAGTCAATCCTGGTTTATCCCGGGTTGACCCGGTTTATTTTTAGGGTTTTTTGCCAACAATATAAAAGCCCAAAACCCTCCGGATTTTAGGGAGAACCAACATACATTTCTCCTTTGAGTAATTTTTCAAATCTTTATCCGTTGGATCTTGCTTGAGAGACTTGAGATTTGAGGAAGACCAATGAAGAATCTTGGATGAATTTATGAGCATTTCCCTATTTCATCAATCAAAAAGAGTTTCTTCTTAATCCTTTCCTCTTTTCTCTTTTCATTATGGGTTTGTTTGTTGTTCATGTTGAGTTTTGTTTGAATATGTGTGAGTAGACATCTAATTGGTTGAAGGGTAGGTAGACCTAGGGGTTTAATGATTGATTCTTGAAGCTAGGTTGTTAGATCTATAGATCCTCCACTTAAGATGTGTCTAATGCTAGGTTTAGCTTGATCAACTAGTAACCTTGATGGTGGGAAAGACATCGCCCGATAGGTATTCGATGAAAGTCTTGAAAGAGTTTTTTTGTGGGCTTTCCTTTCCTAGCCAATGAGAGTTGATGTTAGGGTGGAAAGTGGTCTTTGTGAGCTTGTGTGTTAATGCTTGAGACTGCAGGAGAGCAAATGAGAGTTTAGCTTGAGTTGATTGTTATCTCACTAGATCGATTGCCTATCCCTAGATCAATTGCTTTTAAATCGTTTATAACTTGCTCTGTTTTTAGTTTGCTTGCTTATATTTAAGTTGTTACTTAAACCAATCTATTATCTCCTTTAGCTCAATTTGATTCCTTGGAATCTCATCATGTTAATTCTAAGCTCTCTGTGGATTCGAACCTCAAGTGCTACAATGTCATAGTTGTTTGCATTTGTTTTATTTATTTGGTTGTTTAAAAAGAGAACATCACTTGCCCTTGACGGATCAAACAAGCCGTAAGCCAAATGCATTGACTTGGCTTAACTCGGGCGGCAAAATGAAGAAGAGAATGCAACCAAGAGAAGACGAGGTATGTTGGTTGCAAGCTGCTCAAGGACATGAATGTGGAGAGGAGCTTAAACACGAAGCCTTCAACGTCGTGAGTGAGGAGATGAGAGTAGAGGTCATTATGGATGGTGAACGTGAAGGTGAGCCATATTGGCCGCAGCCATTCCAGGGACGTGATTGAGAGGAGGAAGAGGGAGCTGCCAACGTCGTGCGCATTGGAGAAGAAGGTGTTCAAGTCTTGACTCTGGATGCCCGAAGCGAAGATGACATGGAGCTGGATGAAGCAGTTGTACGTGAGAGAGACAAGACTGCACGGATTCAAGGTCGAATCTCTCAAACGGGGAGGGATCTGGTACAGCGTGGGCTCTAGTGAAGGGGCATTGCGTCCCAGGTTCTTAAGCGTAGGCTTATTGGGCCTGAATTCTATCCAATCCATTGAGTCTTTTATGTTTAAATGTCTGTTTCTTAGGACCTTTCTTTTTGTGTATTTTCGTGAGGCCCATTAACATGGAGCCCACTTTGAGTCTGTTTAAGTTGGGCCTATTTGGTAGGAAAAATTTTCCTTTTTAATTAGGGTTAATGTTTAGGCCCATTAGGGTTAGTCCATTAGGGTTTAGGGAGTCTCTCATAAGATCACCTATAAATATTGTAACCCATGTGACTTTTTCTTCAGAGTTGTTTGAATTTATAAAACGGAAAAATTCTTTCTCAATCTTGTGAGAGTATCACAAAAAAAAAATCCATAAATTCTAAAAATACTTCCTAAAATATTAAACTTAAAATTAATCACTAAAATATTTTTAAAATTTCAATAATCAAAATAATTTCAAAAAATCAAATATAAATCAACAAATAATTAAAATATTCTTCAATAACAAAAATTAAAAATTAATATTAAAAGAATTTACTTTTTCTAAATATACAAAAAAAAACCTCATATAGTTTCAAACATTTGAAAAAATCCAAAACAAATGTATTTGATTATTACAAAAAAAAATTTAAAGATTTTCTAGGTTTTTTAAAATTGTTTTTAAAAATAATTATTTTTTAAACACAAAAATGTTATTTTCAGGGTTTAAATCACCAAATTAGTCATTTCGGAAGTTTATTATGAGAGTAAAAATATTTAAGGTTTAAAGTATAAGTGTCTGCCACTTTGAAAGTTTTTTATGGGATATTCCCAATTATTATATATCAATTTTTACTTTTTTTTGTTATTTTTTTCCGTAAGTGTTGATGGTAAAAGGTATTTTGAATAGATAAAAAAAAAGTTTACAAGAAAAAGTACACCATGAATTTGATATGTTTGTATACTTTTTAATTACAAAATTTCTTATTATAATAAATTATATATTCATTTGTTTTAAAGCTTACTAAAATGAGTACTGTGTAGTATAAATATAGAAAAGATGGACGAGACACAAAAAAATTATAGACGTTGAACGTAAGACCATCTTCACTCAGTGAAATATCATTCCAATCAAATAATGGTTATAGAAGAGAACCATTCAAATGAAAAGTCTCATGAAAGGAATAAGTAAAGAAAACCTTTGAGAACTCCTCCATCTTTGTTGAGTTCGAAACCCTTTTCTTCCAGATACTCTTTGACGCATTTGATGTAATAAAACGGTGTTTAAGTCGATGAACCGCAAAAGCAAGATGGTTCATTGTGTAGCCGTGGATAAGCATCCATGCCGCAAATTCGCTTTCTCTTTATCATTCATACACAATTCAATATTGGATTAGCTCTAACCATCAAATATATTGATTAAAGATACCATATGATTATTGATTTAAGTCTAGAATATAAACTTGGCAAGTTTATTGAAGTTGGTAGATGTTGGTTTCTCCCATATTAAAGAACCCAAAGTACTTCTGGTTTCAAATACTTGTTTATTATTCCCTAATTAATCATAAATAAGGGACAAATATAAGGTTAGGTCTGTTAAAGACTCATTAGACAACACTAAGAATGTTATGTAATTTTCAGGGTTAAGTTCATACTTGTGATTCAAGGCTTAGTTCGTCCACAAGAAGCTCAGCTATAACAAGTCGTGGATAACCAGAGAACTCGAACTTTCTTCTTTGGAAAATCAAGTTCGCCTCCAATTGTATATCCATAATCCATAAAAAAACTCGATAAGGAATTAATTCCATAACCATCGACCTAACACATAGCCACAAAAGACAAAAACAAAATCAATTTACACAATAAGGACCGGCGTTCAAATTCTTATTGGTTGTCTAAATAACAAGTTTGATGGGCCTCAGTTTCACCAAATCTTGAAGTAATAAATCCATACCTTAAGTGTCCTGAAAAAGAATCTGTTCGTTGTCCAGCGACTGAACTATTTCACATATCGTTTTTGCCATCGTAAAAAAAAACACAACTACTGAGCAATGAACATGTTTGAACAAAATATTTAGATACTAGACTTTAAAACTATTGTTGATTTCTAAATCAGTACGAGATTGCAAAGATTTAAAAAATTCTGAAGAACTGTTCTGTTCCATGGCAAAACAGAGTTGTCTAAAGCACCTGAAAGACCAAACACAGATGTTGTCTCCGTTTTGCAATCCGTTGGCTTTAACAAAGTCATTCCAACCACCAACCAAACTGTAATTCCAGCTTCCTTTCATCTCCCATCTCTTCAACGTTACTCCCCACTTTTTCGACTATTGATCCACAAGAACAGCTGCTACTCCGATCTTCTTCTTTTGATTGATATCTTGTTCTATGATTCTCAATTCAACAGGTGTCAAGAAGTCACTTCGGAGTAAGTTACTGAAAGGCATTGAGAGATGGTTCTGTGTTGGGTTTACATCAGTCACAAACAGAGTCTTTTCAAAGATCAATTTAGCATCTTTGGCTCCATTCATGTCTCTCATCACTTGGACAAGCCACTCAGGTGTATCTCTCGTTGTGTGTTGAAAAGAAACAAGCTTTGCTTTCTTGACTCTATTAGTACGCTTTATGTGTTTCAAAGCACGTCTCTTGCCACTTTTGTTGACCGTTAAAGTAGATTGGGGACTAGGAATTGGTGGAAACTCAGACGTGTTGTAATCAACAAGTAACGGTAAAGAACAAGATTCAGAGTTAGGGTTTTCAAGGTTATTCGTCTTGATATCAGAAGATAGCGAGTCTTGATATCAGAAGATAACGATTCAGACCTAGGATTTTGTTCGAATTCAATCTCGGAATCAACAGCAATCTTGTTAAGATCGATCGTAAGATTTGGTTGTGGGGATAATCTCTTCACCAAAGACGATCTTGTTTTTCTCAGAAAGAGAACAAAGATTCTATTATCGCTTTCTTCAGAAAGAGTCTTGTGACAATTGGATTCTCTTTTCTCTGAAAGAAGACGATCATGTTCTTCCTCTTCAGATAACATAGTCGCAGCATCCGCTAGTGTATACAGATTCGACCACATACTTGTGATTTTGTGATGAAATCGAAAACTTAAGTTCTGAGAGCAAGAAAGCGTTCAATGAGAGAGACGAGAGAAGTTAACTAAGCGAAAGTGAGAATGAGAATAAGAGAGAGCCTCTCTTACCTTAAAATACTTCAAAGCATTAGGCGATTAGCTAAGTGCATTTCCTTCTTTTTTTTTGAAAAGGTCACTGTATTTTCCTTTTTTAATGAACCGTTTTTTTAATTAGATAATTACAAAATTTGGATGATGATAATTACATATTCTTTTAAAATATAACTAAAATGAAATTATTGTTAAGTTAAAATTGTATTTTAATATATATATATATATATATATATTCCAAAAAATTGATATACAAAATTACAATATTAAAATATGAATATGATTTTAGAATATAATTTTCACATTTATTTCAAATTAATCCGTTTTTCAATTTAATTTGTTTATTTTAATTTAATATGTTTATTTTGAAGAAAATATAATTATTTTTTAAGTTTTGAAATTATCAGAAAATAAGATTAAAAATATTGTTTTTAATATTATTTTGATTTATTTTAATTTTGTGGAAATAAAGATAATTACATATTTTTTATAGTTATCATAATCTTTATTAATTCTTATTCTTTTCCAACCATTAATTCTTATTCTTATTTAAACATTATAATCTCTTCTATATAAAGAAAACATAGTTAATTTTTGATCCATAAACTGCACCAAAAACATAATTCTCTTGATGTTATAATGTTTTTATCTGTAGATTAATAAAACAAAATAGTTATTAATAATTAATTAAATTAAAAATATTTATGTTGGCAGGCACGTGCGGAGATTTAACTAGTTTAGCTTTAAATAGTAGTTTATTTTCTTTTCGTTGTTGTATGTTGAATTGAGATGCAATTAAGGTGAAATCATAACTCATGTATTATAATATCTTCATATCTATATTTAGTAAGATAGATATAGAAAGGTTTATATATTTATTTATTCATGTATAGATTATAATTTTTGATTATGTCAAAACTAGTTATTGTGACATATATATTTATTTATTTTTAAAAAAATTATTTTAGAATTTAAAAACATATATAAATATCAAATGTTTATTAAAACATAAAACCTATACAAATATAATTATTGAATATCAAATAATATGTAATTATCAAATGATCTAAATTGTCAAAAATCAAATATCAAATTTCAAATGATTGAAGTTCTCCATGTAAGAGTGTTGTTTTTACATCTAGATGATGTATTCTCCATTTATTTGATGTTGCTTGTCCAATTAACAATCTTATATTTTAAAGTCTTGCAACTTGTGCAAACACTTCATCAAAATCTATGTCGGATTCCTAATAAGAAATTTTTACTTTTTTTGTTATTTATTTTTCGTAAATGTTGATGGTAAAAAATATTTTGAATAGATCAAAAGTATTTCCATAAATTATAGTTTTTTCTTGCACTTTTTAGATTTCAAATATTATTTTGCGCATGTTTTAGTTATAATGGATTTTTGCAATCATGCTCAATTTAAATTTTTTTTTTTTGCAGAAAACTCTATAATAAAAATAACTAATGTCAAAGTTTTAAATAATTTGGAGCAATATACTAATACTATAATACATCCTATTTAGTTACAATATCACTACATAATTAAAATTACCATTTCTTAAATAAATCTAGCCAAGAATCAGGTGACCCAATTGACTTGTCCTTGATGTAGCTTAGTACCAGGTGGGGAGTTTGAATCCCACTCTGCTCCAGTTAGAGTATTTAAACTATGGATCGGATATTATCGATCCAATTGTTGATAAAAAAGGAACATATACGTTAATCTCTTGGTGATAGTGCCCATGGCGAGGGAATCAAACACCAAACCATGCCACGCCTTATAAAAGCAAAACCCTTTATTAGTACCTTAGTTTAACACAAAAAGATGTGGTACTTGCCAAGTTTAAATTTAAAATAATATTTATAGAAAAATTGCTTATATTGTGCTTATGTTTTTCTTTGCTTTCGCCTTTTTTTTATGTCAATATTTAGACCAGCTGCCGAAAGTAACGCCAAATGAGGTTTTAGTTGATTGTTGCGCAAGCCCTCAACCAGAAGAGACTGTAGTTGCTACTAAGTCGTTGAAAAGAGAGGATCTCATTGCCTATCTTGCCTCTGGATGCAAATCATCTCGTTTAAGAACAATATGAACTCAATAAGAATAACTCTCTTATTTAGGTAAAATATCTCAAACCTTACACACAAAGCTCATAAGTAGCATTACAACTCAACGCCTCCTTATATAGGGAATTATAACTCAAAACCCTAATTTAGATAACTCCTAAAAATAAGGAAAACTTACATTACAAAATATATTTAGATTCTCCTAAATATATTAAACTTCAGCCACATTCTATCTCAAGCTTACTCCAACATTCTCCCCCTTAAGCTTGAAACAATCCTTTCTCATATATTGAACTCCAATGAACTCTCTCATTTCTTTGAACTTAGTTCTTCCAAGTGCTTTAGTTAACACATCCGTCTTTTGCCCCTTTCCCGGCACATACTCAACTTCAACTTGTTCATTCGCTACACACTCATGTATAAAATGATATCTCTTGTGTATGTGCTTGCTTCGACCATGGAACACCGGATTCTTAGTCAATGATATAGCCGATTTATTATCAATCCTAACCGTCACCTTCTCACATTCCTTTCCGGTTATCTCAGCAAAGAGCTCTTGAAGCCAAATAGCTTGTTTCGCCGCTTCGGTAGCTGCCATGAACTCGGCCTCACAAGACGATAAAGCTACCGTGTCTTGTTTTTGTGTACACCAAGTGATTGGAGAATCAGCCAAATAAAACATATGCCCCGTGGTGCTTTTACCATCATCCTCATCGACATTATGTGAACTATCACTATAACCCATAAGTTTCGTACCATCTGATCGTTTAAACACAAGACCAAAACTCGTTGTTCCACGCAAATATCTCAAGACTTGCTTTAAGGCTGTCCCGTGAGACTCTTTAGGTTCATGCATATACCTACTCAAAACTCCAAAACTATAGGATAAATCTGGTCGTGTGGAGAAGGTACCTTAGACATCCGATGCTCTTTCTATACTCACTTTCATCAATGCCTTTCTCCTCTTGAGACTTTGACAGCTTCAAGTTTGGGTCCATCGGTACATGACAGGGATTACACTCATCCATTCCAGCCTCTCTTAGTATCTTCAACGCATATCTTTCTTGGTTAAGAGTAATACCACCTTCCATGTCATGAACTTCGATTCCAAGATAGCAATTTAGCTTCCCAAGATCACTCATCTCAAACTTGGTTCTCATCTCTTCTTTAAACTCATTTATCAGTATCAAAGACGAACCTGTGACTAACAAATCGTCTACATATACGGCAATAAGGAGATGCTCCCTTTCCTTCTTCAGATATAACGATGGTTCCTTTAAGCATTTATGGAATTTTAACTCTCTAAGTATCATGTTAAGCTTTTCATTTCAAGTTCTAGGTGCTTGTTTCAAACCATAAAGAGTTTTCTTTAATTTGTAGACCTTCTCTTTACTTTCCGATTTCACAAACCCTTCCGGTTGAGTGACATAAACTTCTTCCTTTAACTCACCATGGAGAAACGCAGTTTTTACATCAAGATGATGTATCTCCCAACTATTTGAGGCTATTAATGCGATGATGAAACAAATAGTCTCAATGCGTACCACGGGAGCAAACACTTCATCGTAATCAACTCCATCTCTTTGGACATATCCTTTGGCTACTAGTCGTGCTTTGTATCTGTTAATACTCTCATCAGCATTTCTCTTGATTTTGAACACCCATTTCAAGCCTATTGGCTTAACTCCAACGGGAAGATCTACTAAGTCCCACATATTATTTCTCTCGATTGATGAGAGCTCATCATCACATGCTTCCAGCCACACGTTTAACTCCTTTGCTTCATGAAAGTTCCACGGTTCGTCATTTAATGTTAGGAGAAGATGTCATGTTCAACTTCAACGAGAAAAACATAATCCTTCAGGTATGTTGGCTTCATCTTCGATCTAGTTGACCTTCTCAATGGTGATGGTGACTGATTTACACATTCATCTTCACTTTCTTCATCACTAATACCTTCTTCAGTATCATGCCTCTCGACTTCACTTATTGACTCTGTCTCAACATTCTCTGTTCCTTCTCGAGTTTCAGTTCCAAAATTCCCAAAATTAATCATCTCTGGAATTCTTTCAGCATTGTTCCAATTCCATGTTTTATTTTCATCAAATACCACGTCCCGGCTGACTACTACTCTCTTTGTAGCCGGATCAAACAAGCGATACGCTTTTGAGCCTGGTTCGGTTCCCAAATGAACAAGTAGTCTTGACCTATCATCAAGTTTTCTTCTCCCCACATCTTCCGTTCTCGCATATCCGATGCAACCAAATACTCTAATGTGGTCAAGACTCGGTTTCTTCCCCTTTAACATCTTATACGGCGTCGACTTAGTCAGCGATCTCGTTGTAATCCTATTAATCAAATAGGTAGCGTGTCTAATGGCTTCCCCCCATAGATAACTTGGTATGTTCATATGCTTCAAGATACTCCAAGTCATCTCCAACAAGGTTCTATTACGTCTCTCTACGACACCGTTTTGTTGAGGTGAATAAGGTGCGGTTAAATGTCTCTTAATTCCATATTTATCACAATAGCCTTGAAATTCATTAGATATAATTTCTCCTCCCCTGTCCGTTCGGAAGGTTTTAATCTCAGCATTTGTTTCTTGTTCAACAAGCGTTTTGAAAATTTTGAATTTTTCAAAAGCTTCACTCTTCTCTCTTAGTAGAATGGTCCACATATACCTTGAGTAATCATCAATGATAACAAATATGTATCTCTTCTGAGCAGCAGTAGAAGGTGTTATAGGTCCACAAAGATCTCCATGAATAAGCTCAAGGTTTTGAGAGGCTCGATATAAAGTTGCTTGAGGAAAAGATTTCCTCGTTTGTTTTCCGAGAAGGCATGACTCGCAAAGCTCCTTTTCTATCGTCATCTTTGGTATACCTCTTACTAGCTCTTCATTAATCATCATCTTCATTGTATCAAGATTAACATGACCCAAACGAGCATGCCACCTAGAGGATTCAGTTACGGCTGTTATTCGTAGACACTTAGTAGTATCTTCTACATCCAAGATCACTTTGTACAAACGATTTCTTGACCTAGTTGTTTGAACCAGCGGCTGTCCAAATCGATCATACAACACCAGTAGATCTTCTTTCATTCGAACTTCACAACCTGCCTCCGTAGCTTGACCAAGGCTTATTATATTGCTCTTCAACTCCGGTATATAATACACATTTTATAACACTTTCTTCACACCATTCTTGAACACGAAACAAGTAGATCATTTGCCCTTTATGTCGATACGCGAATCATCTCCAAATCTTACCAAGCCTTTCACACTCTCATCTACGTTTGAAAAGAATATTCGGTTTCCTCACATATGGTTACTCGTACCGTTATCAAGATACCACACCTTTTCATTATCAAGACTTGTTTCGAACACCTCCGGCTTCACTTGTTGTTCATTTAGGTATACTACCTCATGCATCATCAACTGATCAGCTCCTTTTGTGTCATCTTCCTTCCTTTCGATCGTTTCTTGCAGCTTAAGCAACCTGTCTGGACAGTTGGATGCATAGTGACCTTGTTTATCACAGCAAAAACAAGTTATCATTGCCTCTCTTTCTTTGTCTCTACCTTGTCTGTAGAACCCGCGGCCTCTGCCTCTCCATTGTTGTCGGCCTCTTCCTCTACCATATCCATAAGATTCTACTCTAGAATCCGTGTTAACATACATAAGTTTACTTTGTTCTTCTTGTTGTTCTTCTTCTTCATCACCGATTCTCTCTTCATATGCTTTTAATCTCCCAAC
>WJSH01001071.1:62364-84798 GCA_009757365.2 Lepidium campestre | reverse complement strand
GTCAGAACCATCTTGAAACGAGCAAGTGAGAGTTTGACTAGAAGATTCAATGACTACTGCAGTGATGTCTGGCTTGTGAATTATCCAAATTCGACCAAGTGAAGCTGAAACATGATTAGTAAGAGATAAGGGGAGAGATTTGGGCGAGGCGATTTAGGTGGTGGTGAGGGTAATAAGAGAGGGGAAGGTTGGTGAGAGGAAAAAATTTTAGGAGAGGGAGAGGTGGCCAAAATGGGAGAAAGACGGTTAGATTTGGGAGATGAAGTTTTGCGAGGTCTGGGAAAAGAGGGTTTCTCAGGTGAGGGAGTGGAGGATGCATGGATAAGGTGAAGGAGAGGTTAAGGTGGAATAGAAGGCGCAAGAGACGAAGGTATTGCAACAATTTTGCTCGAATCAGGTATTATAGGCTCTTTTGGGACCCATTCGTAATCTGCATTACGACACATAGTGTGAGAATGACCCGCAACAACTTAAAATATACTACCATTCTTACACTCCATCTCCAAAGAATCTGGCAGTTTTCCAGAGATGTTTGCCAATACCTTAACTTCTGTTGAATTCACTAAGTTGAATGACTTTCCTTCAATAGGATGTCCAATAAGAGAAGAGACATAGCTAATACCTTCATCCGCTAATAAGTCAAATGGGATATTAGAGGGTTAAATAAAAAATCAGGTTTTCATCCGGAGATAAATACTGCAGATTTTCCAACATGCCACATAATTTGTTGCAAGACAAGACACTTGATGCGTGGCGACGGGATGAAGACGAGAAAAACGTTTTTATGAAGATGATTTACAATCACACGCTGACCCTTTCCCCACAAATAGTTGAGAACAACTCTTATTTTCCCCAAAGAAAGAGCTTTCCCATAAAAGAGCCCAACAATGTGATTTCCATAAAGTCTGGCTCCTATCTCAAAAACACCGTTTGGAACTTTAATTCGAGGACAACCAGTAGAGGAGATAGAACAACCT
This sequence comes from Lepidium campestre, assembly GCA_009757365.2. Classification (NCBI taxonomy): domain Eukaryota; kingdom Viridiplantae; phylum Streptophyta; class Magnoliopsida; order Brassicales; family Brassicaceae; genus Lepidium; species Lepidium campestre. Next base: position 83,821 of record WJSH01001071.1, on the reverse strand, counting down.
TTAGTCACTTTGTGCAAGGATTTTGATGCAATGGGAAAGCTGGTGAAACTGAGACAATATGTGTAACACCCCGCTCCCAACTCTAGGAGACAGTGTGTTATTCCTTGGTCTTGCCAAAAATCTTTATTTGAAAAATTCCACCAATTAATAAAACCTTGAATAAAAATCTTGAAAAAAGAGAAAAATGAGGGGTGAGTAATGAATTACTCAGTGAGGAGATCATCTCTGCCCACTGAAATACAACAACACCATTCTAATTCACGCAACATCTATTCAAAAGCATAGAATCAAACAACACACATGTAGTCTGTCTTTTAAGACAATCTATAACACTCAAAAGAATTCTGCTCTTGCTCGTAGCAAGACTATTACACACAATACTTGGTTCAACCATCTTCTCTCTGATGGCTCCAGAACCTCCTTCGTTTGGGAGACCACGGCCAGTAGCTCGATCCTCCCTAGCTCGTCAGCGGTTTATGGGCTGTAGCGAACCCGTCAGCCCACTCCAGTCTAACAATCTCTCTTTCAAGGAAGACAACGGCCAGTAGCTTCGATCCTTCCCGAGACTCTTTCCTATGGAAGACCACGTCCAGTAGATTCGATCCTTCCACACACTCATTCCTATAGAAGACAACGGCCTATACCTTCGATCCTTCTATACACTCTTTCCTATGGAAGACAACGTCCAGTAGATTCGATCCTTCCATATACTATTTCCTTTCATCTTATTATTCTAATCTTTTCTTTTTTATTTCTCATTCACACACTCAAGGTACATCTTTTAAAGATGTCAAACAATCAATAAATATTTCAACCAACACTCATCAAACATAATCATATATATATAAAATAAACATTATACAATATCCTAGCAAGCAGCAATCATCATGTCTAAGTTCATACTAATGAATTTCAGAACCATAAACCAGAAAGGCGATATTGCATCTCTACAGATTCCAAACCTCACCTTAGCCTATGCTGAAAAACGATGAGAACAGACCGCCTCCTTAAACTGTAATTTACGGACAAACGAATCCTCCGAATATGGATCGGAATGATTATCTGAATACTAGATTCTTGGGGCTTTCCAACAATAGGCTGATCGAGTCACAGTTCCTTCTGGTTCATCGGAAAACTGCTTCCCAAATTTCCCTATTCAAAAATCCGATCTACACAAAACTGACATGGGAAAATAATCATAACATTTATACTGAAACTCCGATTGACAAACCGTTTCTTTCTATAGATAGATCCGAAGGTTAAGAATCTACTCACCAATTTTCAGCTGATTCTGAATCTTCTAACCTTTTTGTTTATCCCTTTTCCTTCATGTGGGAAAAACAGATTAGAACAACAATAGAGAAAAGTCGACGGCTAGGGTTTTTGGGATTTTCTTAGGGGTTCTTAGGGTTCTTCTGCAGCTTTATATGTATTTATATATACATATATATAAGGTTATATTTACTTATTGGGCCTAGTATACCGGGTCTCACAAAATGAGACTATGACTGATTACTTAGAAAGGTTTGAAGATCTTTCAGGTGAGGTACCTCATATTCCAACAGATTTGTTAGAGTCTATGTTCTTGTGTGGGCTGAGGAGAAGCATTCATGGACAACTACTTATGTGCAAACCTAAAGGAATGGACGAGTTGATTGAAGTACCAAGATGGTGGAAGATTTGGCGATGGAAAAAAACCAATATCAATCAAGAATGAATCGAAACTCAGCTAATAACTATAAAAACTACAACAACAGACATAGTAGTAACTGGGCGAACAAATGAGCAGGAGATACAAGTAATCAAAAAACATAGAACCGAAGAGCTCCACTAGGCTCACAGAGGTGAAGAAGACTGCAATCCAAAATCCATGTTGCCACAGCGGAGAGAAATTTTTCATGGGACATAAGTGTCGTACCCAAGTTACGAGCTTTGGAATTTGCTGGTGAAGAAGAAGAGGAAGCTTTAGCTGAAAACCCAGCCACTGTTCCTGAATTTGATGATCGTGAGGAGGAATTAGATGAAGAAGATATGTCGTTATGTTCCTTGGTTGAATTTTCTGCAGAAAAATCGATGAGAGTGAAGGGTATAATTAATGGACAAGAAGTATTGGTGTTGATTGATTCTGGAGCCACTTGTAATTTTGTGTCACCGGCTGCACAAGAGAAGGTGGGTCTGAAGGTTGATGAGACTAAAAGGTTTAAGGTTCGGGTGGGAACCAGAAAAGCTTTCAAAGGACAATGCAAGTGTACGGATGAGATGATGGTGCAGGGAGTGAGAATTGTTGAGGAATATTTGTTGTTTCCACTTGGTGAACCAGATTTGGTTTTGGGATACACTTGGTTGGCTTCACTTGGCGAAACTAAGATTAATTGGGGACTTCATCGATTGAGGTTTAAGGTAGATGTACTTTGGGTTACTCAGATTGGAGTTCCTTCTTTGGAAAAGAAACATGTGTCTCTTAAAGCTTTACAACATAGTTGCAAAGAAAAAGAAAGGATATGGCTGGTAGAATTATCTGCACTTTTTGAAGGGGTGAGTTAAATAAGAAAGAGCTACCGAGTGCTGCAGTCTCAGAGTTGTTGACAAGGTTTCAGGATGTGTTCCAATTGCCATTGGGATTATTTCCAGTTCGTTTTAGGGAACACGCTATCACATTGAAAGAAGGAACATGACCAATCAATAATAGACCTTATAAGTACTCATAACAGCAGAAGAATGAGATAGTGCCCAAATTATTCATCCTAGTATTAGTCCTTACTCAAGCCCAATTCTGTTGGTGAAAAAGAAAGACGGTGGTTGGCGGTTTTGTGTAGATTACAGGGCTGTAAACAAGGCTACTGTACCGGACCATTACCCTATTCAAGTGATAGAAGAGCTTTTGGATGAGCTGCAGGGAGCTTGCATCTTTTCGAAGCTAGCCCTTAAGTCCGAGTACCACCAAATTCGTGTGAAGGCAGATGATGTACCCAAAACAGCTTTTAAAACTCATGAGGACCACTATGAGTTCTTAGTAATGTCATTTGGGCTCACTAACGCACCTGCCACTTTCCAAAGTGTGATAAATGATGTGTTTTACTTAGCCCTAGGCATAAGAACTGGACCCAAATACCCGATAGGGAACTAACCCAAAATTTTGGTTCTGGATCCGGTTCGGGTCTTAGCCAAAGTAACCATTGGGTACAATTATGGTGTACCTGTGGGTATCGGGTCAGTTCCGGATTTTACCCGATACCCGATCGGGTACCCAAAATATACATATATAATAACACATGATTTACTTATTGTACTCTTAACTCATTTGATAATTCATCTTCCTTTTCTTAATATGAAAACACAGACTCAAAAAGGAAAATTTCAATCACTCACTTCAAATTTAGAATTCGAACTCCACCCTGTGCAAACCATATCACCGTCACCTTTGTATGTGTCGTCGAGGAACCGAACCCAAGTTAGTCTTCATCTCAAGCTTGTCTTCTTCTATAAGAATCAACGAAGGTCTGGTTGATTCTTCAATAAATCGATTCGTTTTTTAAACGTTTTGGTAGTTTTCATTGATTCTTTGAATTAGACTATTGTGAGGTTTAATTTCGTCAATTTATAGAGTTATAAGGTTTCAATTTCTGAATTTGTAGATTTCTAGGGCTTGAGTTTTCTGATTAAGGGTTACTATTTTTGTTTTGGATAGTTTGCGTTGATCTTTGATTTGAGTTGAGTTTTCTTGTTTGTCGATTATATATATCTCTGTCATAGATGATTTACTAGAATGTTGATATATATCTTTATTAAATCGATGGTACAGTTAAGTAGAATTCATTCTTAAATCAATATTTTGAAGCTAGCAACTAAGTTTGCTTTAGTACTTGCCAAATGTTGTATACCACTTGCATTGCTTTAGTCTCTATTTTTATTTTTTAATATGATGCTCTGAGGTTACGACTTGATGTATGTATGATGTATCTCAAATTAGCACTTAGTTAAAGTAGAATACTTTGGACACGTATATGTAAGTTTGTTGTGTGTTCAAGATATAAGTCTTCTTTTTTGATCCAAAACAATTAGATACATTTCTTTTACGTGTAATGTTAAAACTTGTATTTTTTTTAGTTCTTATTTTAGGTTTCAGTTTTTATTTGAATTGTATTTGTTTGATTTTGACCTTGTAATTAGATTCAACTTTTTACTCATCTTGACCTTGTAATTATATTCATTTGTTTATTACTCAATTAGTATTTTATTCTCTGTTAATAAGATATTTCATATAAAGTAAAAATAAAGTTTATGCTGATATACATTTAGTTTTAGGTAGTACATGAAAATTGGTTAAATATATATGTAAAGAGAGTGGTCCACAATTCTTTTAATTGGTTATATTTGAAATTAAATAAATACATATAATAACATTTCAACTTATGGTGATCAAGTAAGTAAATAAGTTACGACTTTTACTGACTATATATTTTGAAGTTTAGGCAAACTTTGACATTTCCTCAAATCGTAAGTAAAGATGTGATACTTTGAAAGGTGATTTATACTCGGTATGGTTTAGCTTTTGTTTTAGATTAATAAGCTTATGTTTTGATTTATCGTTTCTATACCAGTAAATTTAGCTTATATTTTAAATTAATAAGCTGCTGTTTTTCTGAAGTTAATAAGCTTGTGTAGTTAAATGATAATCGATTCAAAAACTTATGTTGTTTAACAATAATAAGCTTCTGTTTTTCTTCTTCTAACAATCATTATGTATTGCAGATGGCATCTTGTGAGCATCCTACAAGTGGAGACAATAACGATGATGTCAATACTCTTAGTCCTATGGGTAAAGGCAAATATAAAGATCCGGGTGATGATGCTGGTGACTCCAAATCAAATAAAAAGGCTAGGAGTACAGTATAGAATTCCTTCACCAGACTGACAGACAATTACAATAAGTATAATTGCAACTATTGTGGAAAAGCAACTTGCTTTTCCAACCTCATATGACACTTCAAATATGCGCAAGCAGTTAAGATCTTGTAAGCAATACAAGGTATAGTAAATCTGAACAACAAAAGGTTTTAATACTACTGGTGATGCTAGCCTGAGATTAGGGAAAATAACTAATAAAATATCTAGGGATGCATCAAATGAGCTTCTGGTTTGTGTTGAATTGCCCTTAGCCTTCAAAGAGTGTCTTCCTTGGAGATCGTTTTGTAATAAAATGAGGTTGCCTTAGCCACATTCTCGCAGAACAACAACTAGAGATATAGTTGAATTGTATGCGAAAAAGGCTGCAATTATGAAATTGCTTGGGGATAATAAACAAAGGTTATCATTGACAACTGATATATGGGTAGCTTCTAATACTATAGCTAGTTATATGGTTATAACAATTCATTATATCAATGAAAGTTGAAAATTGAAAAAACTGATAATTGATTTCGAAAATGTGGCTGATCACAGAGGTGTTACAATTTCAAATGTTTTGGTTGATTGCTTAGCTGAATGGGGCAACAAGAGGGTCTTTAGTATCATAATAGATAATACAACAGCTAATTTTACAACCTTGAAGAAGTTTAAAGAACGTTTTACTTTGGTTGGAGATGATGCATTGTTTTAAATGGGGATTACTTACATTTAAGGTGGGCTTCACACATTCTGAATTTAGTGGTCAAAGATGGATTATCAGAGATAGATAACAGTGTAGTTGCAATAAGAAATGGCATTAAGTTTGTTAGATCTTCTGGAAATTGTCAAGACTCTTTTGCGCAGCGGGTAGAATTTGGAAAGATTACTAGAGGCAGTCTGCCTTTAGATGTAACCACAAGGTGGAATTCAACATACCTAATGATCATTCAAGCATTAAAATTCAAGGTAGCATTTGATATGATGGAAGCAAAGGATAAGATTTTACAATGATTAGTTTAAGAAAATCATTAATGGGAAAAAGAGGATGGGACCACCTATGTCGAGTGATTGGAATGTTGTAGAATCTTTGATGAAAGTTTTGGTATTATTCTACAATAGTAAATTGCTTATGTCTGCATCTACTTCTGTTTGCTCTCACAAGTGCTATAATGAGATTGCGACAATTGCTATGAATCTTCAAAACTATATTAAGCGTTCAAATTTAGCTTTGAAGAGTAGAGAACAAGCTATTTTGAAAAGTACTGGAATCCTTTTGGAGAAATGAACATGTTGTTAATTGTTGCAAGTGTCTTCGATCCCACTAAAAAGATGAAATTTGCTCAATTATGCTTCGAGAAGTTGTATGGTAAAGAAAATATAGATGACTTAATAGTACATTTATGGATGTATTGAAAATGTTGTTTGATGAGTATAGTGGTTATGTGGTCAAAGCTACTGCAGTTAGTTGTTCAAATTCATCTCATACTCAATCTCAAGATCAATCTCAGTCTCAAGATCATGTCGGGTGTGATAACTTAGAAAGAATGGATTTAGTGGCAGAGCAAGGGTATAAGCAGATGGAAAGTGTGTTCAATGAGCTAATTTCAGATATAGGATTCTAAGATCCTAGCACAAAATTAGAGCTATATATCAAGGAGAATGTGGAGAATCCAAAATTGATGATCGGATTATAGTACGATATATTGTCTTGGTGGAAGAGAAATGCTCCAAAGTACCCAATTCTGTCTACTATTGCCAAAGATATTCTTGCAATGCAAATATCTTATGTGGCTTCTGAATCAACATTGAGTACAAGAGGAAGGGTCTTAGAACCATCAAGAAGTTGTCTAACACACGACATGATAGAAGTATTGATGTGTGTTGAGCAATGGCTCAAATGTGAGGTTAAGATCAATGACAAAGGGGTCATTACGATTCAGGAAATGCTAGAAGATGTTCAATTGCAAGATGATCTTATAAAAGGTAATTCTATTAATTTATAAGTTTTTCATTTGAGTTATTTGTTGAGGTTTGATTTATCCTTTGAATTTTATTTGACAGAGTTCAAGCATTATGAAGAAACTTGTGAATAATTATAAGGTTGACATTTCTTTTGATGCTTTGATTCAAAATCTGAGAAAAATTATTAGTTTATATTGCACACGTAGGAAATAAAATAAAATTAAGTGTGCTTGGAGTTTGGTCAAGGTGGAGCTATCAAGCTAGCTTGTAATTGAGGTAAGCTCTCTTGATTGCCTTTGGTTTCTGGTTATTCAAAGTCTGATACAATTATATTTATTGACGTTCTATGTTTCATTGTTTTGTACATGTAGGAAAAATTTGAAGAATGAAAGTAGGTGTCAGTCTACCATTTCTATCTTTTTTATTTTTCTTTTTTTTTTGCAATGTCTAATCCAAACCAATGACAAAATGATTTGGTTTTTGTTTATTGTTTTGTTTAAATTTAAGTGTTATGAACATTGTGATTAGTATCACGTATGAAACAAAGTGTTATGATTTGGTTTCTATTTTATTGTTTCAGGTATTTTTATATTTTGGGTCCTTTGTATATTTTTTGGTATTTTAAATTATTTCGGGTACTCTATAAAAATACCTAGAACCGAAACCAACAAAACCCGGTACTGGTACTGAACCGAAGTGCTTTTGGTACTCGATTGGGTATTAAAATCATAGATCTGAACCGACCGGACTCGGGACCAAACCAAAAATAATTTGGTACTTAAGTGGGTACAAATATCCTATACCCGAAGGACCTGGAACTGACCCGAATACCCGAATGCCCAAGGCTACTTTTACTTATATCTACGCAAGTTTGTCTTGGTATTCCTCGATAACATCTTGGTATACAGCTCAGGTGCAGAGGAACATGGCCAACATTTGTCAGCAGTTTTGGGGTTGTTGAGAAGGCACAAGTTTTATGCAAATAAAAAGAAGTGTTCATTTGATCAAAGTGAAGTTGCATATCTCGGCCATGTGATCTCTAAAAAAGAGGTTTCTGCATATAAAACTAAAGTAGAGGCTATGATTAGATGGTCGGAACCTAAGAATGTGACATCACTGAGGGGTTTCCTAGGCTTGACAGGGTATTACCGACGGTTCGTTAAGGATTATGGGACAATTGCCAAGCCTTTGACGCAACAGCTTAAGAAGAACGGTTTTTCTTGAAATGAAGAGAGTAGTAAGGCTTTCAAGGTGTTGAAGGAGGTTGTAGTTGAGTTACCTATTCTCAGCCTTCCAGATACCACTAAGGACTTTTTTATTGAGACATATGCTTTGAGAGCCGGTATTGGAGTTGTTATCTCGCACAAAACGGTGACCAATGGCCTTTATTAGCCAAGCTTTTTTGGTAAGAGGAAGGAGTAAATCAGTCTATGAGAGGGATTTGTTAGCCATTGTGTTTGCAATCAGCAAATGGTAACACTACATAACAATAAGGAGGTTTGTGATAAGGATTGATCGGAAAGGTCTGAAATACTTATAAAATCAGAAGAACCTGGGTGGTGATCAACATTAATGGGCGGCTATACTAAGGGGGTTTGGACTATGTAATCGAATAAAAACTTGGGGTTGAGAATCGAGCTGCGGATGCACTTTCTCGGCAGGAATTTGAGGCTTTATGTATAATACAAATGACAACTCTACAATCTTTGGATTTGGAGGAGATAAAAAGGCAAGTAAGTCTGGATGCTGACTGCCAAAAGATCATTAAACAACTGCATGAAGGTGGTTTAGTAGCAGCGGGGTTCAAGATCCAAAATGGGCTTTTGTTAAAGGGTGATGCTGTAGTAATTCCTCAGACCTTTACCTTTACAGAATTGCTGAAACAATTCTACGAGAGTTCCATTGCTGGACACGCTGGTACCTTAAAGACATACAAGAAGATGTGTAAAGAGGTATTTTGGAAGGGAGATATAGGCAAGAACATCGAGCAATGCAGTATCTGTCAAACATGTAAGTACTCAACTTTAACTCATGTAGGGCTGTTCTCCTCTTTGTCAATTCCGCTTCAAATCTGGTTCAACATAAGCATGGATTTCGTCGAAAGACTACCTATATCTCAAAGAAAAGATGTGATTCTGGTTGTAGTAGATAGATTGAGTTAGTATGCACACTTCTTACCATTAAGGTATCCATATTCGGTAAAAACTGTGGTTGAATTGTTCTTAAAGGAAATTGTTCGCTTGCATGGTTACCCTGAGACAATTATATCAGATAGAGACAAGATCTTTGTCAGTAAAAAATCTGGAAAGAGTTGTTTAAGATGAAGGAGACAAAGTTGCATAAGAGTACAGCCTATCACCCTCAGATGGATGGCCAAACAAAGATTCTAAACATGTGCCTTGAAGCTTATCTCATGTGTTTTGTAGGTAGCCATCCCAAGGCTTGAATGGAGTGACTGTCATGGGCGGAATACTCTTACAATACATCACACCACACATCCATTAACACCACACCCTTCCGGGCAGTTTATGGCCGTGATGCTCCGAGAATCTTGAGGTATGGAGATATCCAAATAGCCAATACGCATGTAGAAGAAGTGTTAAATCAAAGAGATGAGTTATTAGAGGAATTAATAGAGAATATTGGCAACACTAAAATAAGAATGGTTATTGCATCCAACAAATATAGAAGAAACTTAGAGTTTGAGGTTGGTGATGTGGTTTATCTGAAATTGTGACCCTATAGGCATAAATCAGTGGGTCTAAGGAGAAATAAGAAGCTGTCTCCTCGATACTTTGGTCCCTACAAGGTGGAGAAAAGGATAGAGAACATTGCTTATAGGTTGGAGCTGCCAACTTACAGCTCTATTCATCCAGTTTTTCATATCTCCCAACACAAGAATGTTGTTCCTTCTATAAAGTGGCTCAGCCTCTTCCACATATTTTAACAAGTGACTTAGAGTGGGCTACGAAACCAGAGGATGTGACTGAGATCCGCATACCATATCAGAAAAAGAGGCAAAGGTGCTGGTTAAATGGAGAGGGTTGCCAAGCTGTGAAAATACTTAGGAGAGTACAAGTAAGCTCAAGAGGAGATACCTTACATTCCACCTTGAAATCTCTTGAAATTTTTTGTAACAATGTGTCATCTATCTCTTTTGTAATATAATGAAAAAGTTGACAAAAAAATCCCACGAACTCGATAATTAGAAGATTAGGAAAAACCTCTTTTCTCCTAGGTTTAATGATTGAGGAAGCCCCTATTGGAGCATCTTTCCATTGTCTATGGTGCTTTTTGTCGTGGACATCATATTTTATCTGACAACTTCTTTAACTATATATCTTTTCTACTTTTCTTCATTTTTGTTTCTCTGCTCAGAGGTGATCTCATACTCCGTATTTACGGTTATTAAGTAGGATTGAGGTTTTTTCTCTTATCTTCCGCTACAAACCTTCGAAGTCGAGCTCATCGCTGACATTCCTCTTTATAACTTTTCTGTTAGGTCTTCCACGTCCACCGACCTCCACCGGGTCTTTTGACAGACCATAACGGCGAGATTTACTCCATCATAGCCTGAGATTTCAAGGAAACAACTCGATTCAACTTACGGAAAAATAGGACATGTTGTCCCACTATCAACAATTTCATCTACATCCAACGTTTTGTTCACCTGACATAGGGAAATTAATATGTATACTTGAACTACTTCAATTATTGTTTCCTCTATTTTCTCGTGGATATACTAAATTTTATACACATGCATATGTTAGCGTCATTAACTTAATCACTCATTAGGCATACTCATCCGTCTCGCCACTAGATCATGTGGTGATTTTTCTGTCCATGTCTAAAAGTAGTGATTATCAACCATTAACTTGAATTTCGAAAATATGATAGAGATAATAATGTTTGGTGTGGAGATAATGATTCATTAGGGCATTAGTTTTATACAGGAAGGGTCCTTGACGATTCTTGAAACGGGAATATATGTCGTGGTTTATCTGTATTATGTCGAGAACCGCAACATCAATATATCCATTTGAATATGTGATGAATCCACTGAAAATCTTCAAAACATCCAGACCACAGAAAACCAATTTTAACGGTTGTATTTTAGAATCGTTATATGTCAAGAACCGTCGATTATCATTAAAACCAATTCCATCCCTATTCTGTTTTCATATTGTTTCCGTCAAGAATTTCTAGAGATTCTTGACAGAGTCTGCAACCGTCGAGAACTTCATCCGATTTCCCTCTCTTTCTTATTGTGTTAAGCTTTAGTTTGCACACCGTCAAACCTCTAGTTCTATTCGTTCAAAACTCTCTTTGTAAGAGCTTCTCTACAATTCTCAATTTCTGATTGGTTCCACTCATGTAAATAGTCAAATTGTAAAAGGGTTTATTTGTGTTATTCATATGACAACCACAACCATATATACACATACATACGATGGTATTAACCTAATAATATACTTAAGCTATACATTTGTATCATATGGTCCAATAGGATCCAATACCCCCAGCAAGCTCATATGTGATAACACGTGTGAGATTGGACAAGTCTTCAAAGTATTGGCATTATATCCGGCCGTCGAATAATCATAGACGTTCATACCTAATCTTAGGGTTAAAGTGGCTACAACATCCAGCCGTTAGGTCAGCGAAATTTATACCAGGTCGTAGGGTCGAAACGGCTACAATATCCAACCATTTGGTCATGGACGTTTATATCCGATCGTAGGGTCGATAAATCACAAGTTTGGGACGTTCTTCGAACATCGTGTTCATGAAGAAATTTGTGTAATCGGATTCAAATTCATCACCACCGGATGAGCATTGTATTCATTGGAGTCATCATCATGACATAATCTTCATAACCTGCAATATTCTTCTCTAAACAATTAGAGAAATCAAATGTTCTCATTTTGACTGGAAAAAATGCGTCTTTTCCTTCTTCTTCTTTTTTCCTTTTTTTTTGTTTGTTAAAAAATAGAAATCTGGTACTTTAATAGAATTAGAAGAAAAGGAAACAAAGTTTTGAAAATTAAATAAGAAAAACAATAAGAAAAAAGATTCATGAAAACATATAGGACTTTTTTTTTGTAGTTAAGGTAACAAAACTATAATCCAAAAGAATTGAATCAAGTCTCTAACCGTAGATTCAGAAAAGAAAGCATAGATCTATTGTTTGAGTTTTCAGCCATGATAAAGAGTGTAACTTAATAGAATAATCAAAATTACAAAGGTCAAATGAAAGAAAGAAGAAGAAAGGAGAGTTCAAAACTGAGTAAAAGATCGAAACAAGAACTTAAGAATTTAAGTTAGACTCTGATACCATATAAAAGAGTTTGTAAAAGGGTTTATTTGTGTTATTCATATGATTGTCACAATCTTATATACATATATATACCATTGGTATTAACCTTATAATATACTTAAGCTATACATTTGTATCATATGGCTTGATAGATTCAATACAAATACATATAATATTCGAACCCAAAAGGAAAGAGAAAAAAACAATAAGTTAGTTTACACCAAGGAGACTAAAATTCATTATTTCCTCCAACAAAAATTTCAAAGTTTTCTATTATTGAAGTCAATGAAAAGTCAAGTTACCAACTAACGTATCTTTGAACTTGACGTTTTCGACCCAAAAAAAGCATCATTTTATGCAGAACCACTTTAACATAATATTAATGGTTTTAATTCTCAAGTTTTATATTCATTCGTATTTCTAAGGAAATATTCGTAAGAAGCACAAACACTCATAAATAATCTCTTTGAGTAAGGAAAATAGAAAATTTAAAACGTTTTATTCATGCATAATAATTTTGTGGCTGAAAAAAATTAAGGAATGTTTCTTGCTATGTATTTTTAGAAATGGGTAAGAGAGAATCAAAGAAGATGAAAAAAGGGATTTTGACTTGCACACAATCATTGTCTACCTTCACAAGTAATCAATCTCCAACACGAATTCTCAAATTATTAATAATAATATTACCATATTCTGTAATTGAAGTCCTTCGAAATTTATGTAAACTATATACTTAAACACATTTAATTAAGGAGGAAATACCTTTGTTAAATGATTAATCTATCTCTTCAGCTTTTTTTCATTAGATTTCAATTTAAAAAAATCGTGTAATCTTCACGTGATATTTTTTGGTGTTTTAAAGAAATTTGGATTACAGATTTTCGATCTAATTGTTAAAAAAATATAATCAATTATTTTTGTCAATAATTAGATCAACAAGATCCGATCCATAACCTAAATACTTCAATTGGAATAGAGTGAGATTCAAACTTACTATCTCATACCAAGTTAAATCAGAGGTAAACGAACTGAACCACCTACGTTTTTGACAAATACATTTAATAAATATTTTTTATAGTATTATTTTATTTCTACACGTAGTGCTTTAAACTTTAAAGTCATACTTACGTGGCCGAACATTTGAAAAACTTGACCAATTAGTGGACCAATTTTTCTTCTTTTTTTGCTTTCTTTAGAGTCAAGAAACTAAATGAAGAATAACTAAAAGAGGTAACTAATACGTCGGTCTATTTATATATTTATATATATATATATATATATATATATATATATATCTTAGGAATATCGAAGAGTTTGAGTTTTGTTTAGTAGAAAGAAAAAAAAAATGAATATTGCAGTGGTGAGCAAATTGCATTGTTCTTCAACGGAGGAAGTGATGGTGGTGAGACGACGGCCACACGTCGTTAACGGCGGTGGCTTTGTGGTGACTGATTCTAAAGAGAAGATCGTTTTCAAGATCGACGGTTGTGGAGTTCTTGGTACTAAAGGAGAGTTAGTTCTCAGAGATGGTTATGGTGATGATTTGCTTCTTATCCACAAAAAGGTTCTTTCTTTTTATATACCAACCAATTCCTTATTTGATAGATTTTCTAAATTTTCCCATGAAAATCTCTGTTATAGACCAACTTGTGACAAGTTGGAGAAAAAACTTAGAAAATATAAAAGCTCGTAATTTAAGGTACCTTTGTGGTAAGCATTTTGGGAAATTTTGGATTCTTGAGTTTTTTCGTAAGGAAAAATATAAAAGTTGTTTTAGTGGTGATGGTCGGATAGATGGATGACAACCTAAGTCTCAGGTCGTAAATTTACAGAACTTCGAGTTCAATTTCTGTTCAGGACTTCGATCATTGCTCTTGGGTTAGCCAACTCTATGTTTGGTTGGATGATTCAGAGTATGCATTAATATGGTGTCGTAGATCCTGATCCTTTTAAATCTAAATATTTAAATGATATATTCATGTCTAACGAACTTTATATTCATGGAATTTGTTGGATTCGTCCAGATTTACCCAACATATAAAAAAAAGAATTAAAAAAAAAACTTTTAGAAAAAACCTTATGATAAGATTTTGTTTTTTTGGATAAAATTTATTATGTTTGTTTCTTCTAAAATTTTCTAAAAGTATCTCCGTTGCTTAATTTTGAGATAAATGTTGTTTATATATATCTATATATGTACATTAACCTATAAGTATAAACATCTTAGATATTATATGAAGTATAATCTATAAGATTCCTACGTTAGTATAAAAAACCAATAACTAAGTAGATATAAATGAACCGGTGCGTCAAACAAAAGCAATCTTTTTGATGATATATTCGTTTTTTAATTTGAGTGGTTAATAGAAATTATGTATTGAGTGGTGTAGGGAGGAATTGTGCAGGCTTTGAGCATTCATAACAAATGGAAAGGTTATAGTTATGATTACCAAGGAAGCCCTAAACCGGTTTTCACATTGAGGGATCCCAAACACTCTTGTTTCTCTATACCCGGTTCGATCCGTATTTCGGTTCAACCGGGTAATTGCTACTTTGATGTGAGAGGGTATTTCCCGGATAGGAATTGTAGCATCATTGATTCAACCGGGAATGTTAGTGCTCAAGTGAAAGAATGGATTGGAAGTAGAGATATATATAAAGTGGTTATAAAACCAAATGTTGATAAAGCTTTTGTTTTTGGTGTAATTGCGGTTCTTGATTATATTTATGGTGAATCTACAACTTGTTCATGATTCATTCTTGATTTTCTTGAAGCTCATCTCTTACATCTTGTAAAGTTTAGGGACTTGATGTTTGTATTTATTGTAACTATGTAATTGTTTTCTTTTGTACTTTTTTTTAATAATAAAAAGTCATATTGAGATTGTTATCACTCAAAAACTTACATGGAAATTAGTAATCTTTTTCAACAATTAATTTTACTAATTAATGAGATATGTTGTTTAGATTGAACTAATAGAACCTAGTCAACTGAACCACCACAAGTGCTTCTTACAAAACACAAAAGTGTTAATTGAGAAGTAAGCGTACGTGATGTGATACACCAAATTGTGCCTGTAATGTGGCCGTTGTAAACTGTTGTCATCTAGAACTTGAGCAATTTCGATTTTTACAATGCAAGGATCGATATCCGAGTCAATGAGTATATTCACTGGTTTGATGTCGTCGGGAATTAATCGATGGACGACAATCTTGGTCCATTTGCAGTCCCAAGGGCTTTGTCGAATCGTTCAGACCAGTCAAGAATGGTTTCTCCTTGATTACCACTGTGCAAAATGTCTTCTAGGCTTTTCATTGGCCATGTACTGAAGCAGCATTAAGCCATTCGGACCGTGCGTTTGTGTGTATTGTAAAGATGAGTTCGTTTAAGGCGTAATTACCTGACCCTAGAAAACGCTCTGTAAACAACTCCATGAGCTCCTCTTTCAGTTATTTTCTTGTCAACTAGACTTCGCAATGGCTGCAAGAACTTTGTCCAGCAACAAGAACATACCTTCTTCCTCTGGGAGATGAGAGCAAAAGACAAATGTAGTACGGATTGAGAGTACCCGGTGCTATAAGGATCTTCAAGGTTTTTTAGTTTGGCTTTGACCTTTGCATGCCTTTAACTCGTGGATCATTGCACTTACTTGATTCTCTAAAAACATAAACATAACTTTAACTAAGAACCTAAAACGTTGAAGAACTGATCAAGTCCCTGTCAGATTCTTGTTGGATATGTGAAGCCATTGGTATGGTTGGAATCTCACCCGTAAATCCATTTCAACTGAGGTCAATCTCGAATGGCTCCTGGAAAATGATTATCACTGCAAACTTAAGTAAACAAGCTTATTTAACTTGTGAAGCTCAATGCAACGTAATTGTTCAACGAGTTAGACCCAACATCAAAACGCAGAGGATCTGCGTAATGATTATGTGAAAATCCGAGGTTGTGGATTTTTTTCAATTTTGGAGATAATTTTTCAGACAGAACTCTCCTCGAAACATATGTAGACATGTTATTTTTTCATTTTTTGGCCTTCTAAAATTTCAAACTCTTTGAACATTAGACGAGGAAGCAGATGATTCAAATGGAACCTAAATGATTCAAAAGACTAATGAAAACAAGTTTCTCTGAAATGTGACAATCTTAGAAAGCTTTGAAGCAAAACGAAGAGATGCAAAGTCTGATACAGTGAAAAGTGATCAGTCACGTTCACTAATGGCTGTCAAATGCTCATCGATCTCCTCTGTTTTCAGGGAACGGAAGAGAGGGTCATCAGCTCTCACTACTCCCACCTGCCAACACAACAGTGACAAGGTACAAGCTTTAAAACAAAATTCATTTCCATTAGCTTCTCCTTGGAACATGCAGCTCTTTTATGCCTAACAACGATACAACTATGACCAACATAAATACAAATAGAAGCATAGAAAGTGGAGAATCGATACCTCAATCTCAGTTGCCTTGAAGTCTTCTTGAAGAACAGCTTGAAGAGCAGATATGGCAGTCTACAAAATTGTGATAACTCAAAGTCAGAAAATTTTCGGTTTTGTGCAAGTGATCACCCTACACCACCTATATACAAACAAATGCTGCTTCGGTAAAGGAGAGAAACCAAGGAGGATCGTCCATGACTTACCTGCACTGTTTCATCATATGTGAAGGCCGGGTTTTCTTTCATTTTCTTTTCCAAGAAATTAACTGCTTCTTGTTCTTTCATACCAGCACTAGTTGCCTGCATCATGCATTTACTTGTTTATTAGTTGAGACACACTAAATAATAATAGAAAACTCTGATTCCATGGAACAATAACATTGTAAATTGTCGCCTCCTTAAGTCGTGGGTAAGATATGTACCACGTAAATAACTACATCAAATTTATAAGTTTTGCAATGTGTAATGTTTTTCTCTCACCTCCGTAGTCAGCTAATAACAGGAAAAACATCTTCTAACTCTCAACAAACAGACAAGTTATGCACGGGTGCAGGAAAATAAGATAAATGTTAATAGCTTTTGTCAGAACAGTCTCTGGTTAGACAACATTAAAAGAAGAATACATTACTTGAACGAAGCAAGTGCACAAAAAGCAGGTGTTACTTTCATTGTACCAAAGGCAACAGTCTATATCAATATGCGTGTAAGATGGGAGCAGAGACTAATTTTAAAGCAGAGTGGTATTACCTTGTGACCATAAAAATGCCCGGCTGGGTCACACTTGTAAAGTAGGGGTCCTCTCTCTTCATCGATACCCAGAACCATGGCAACTTCAGAAAGACAAAGAAAACAAGAATAAGGATATAGTATGATCTATATCAAATTATATAAAACCAGCAGTAACCACACAGAGAAAAACACAAACAAATGTATAGATATGCATTAAGTAACAAAAGAGTTAGCCAACTTGCCTACTCCAAGGGGTCTCATGTAAGCATGTTGAGTGTAGACCTGTGACTTATCTGCAATCCTGTCAGCCCAATTGTTCATCATCAATAACTTTCAGTGTAGAGGCAAATAGATAGAGGGATAGCTTCATTCAGCATTCTTTAAACAAAGAACCAATAAAATATAAGTTTGCAAATATACCATTTAGCAAGAATGTCCGCAGGCATCTCGTATCCATACTGGAACCTAAACTCAGCTGCCTCATTCCTTGCTTGTTGAACCAAGGACCTTGCATCAGCTGGAATTCCATCAAAGGGTAGATATTTTTCGGAAACATCAAAAATTGATGATAATCGTGTTCAGTACCAAACATATAACAAGCACTGGGAAAGTCCTACAACAATGAAGAGCAAAAGGGTGTGGAAATACAAACCTGTCATGCCAGTAGCTAACAATCCAAGGTATTTGGTTACAGGGAAAAGGTGAGAGACACTAGACTGATCCAGAAGCTTGTCCTGCCCATTCATAAAACCATGAACAATTTTCAGCAAATTTCACGAATTCATCAGATCCCTAATGCCAAACCCTCACTCGAACAAACCCCACCCACCCCTCCCCACCTCCAATCGATGACATAGCGCATCGATCTCCACCCTATATACAAGATGCACTTGGACCCAAAACCCTAAATCGTCAAAAGAACAAAAAAAGTGAACTCACCGGAACTTTCTTCTGGGTAACGACGCATACTGAATCTTTTCCTCGCACTCCAATTGATGTGATTCCAGCTGCTTTCACGGCTTTGAATGCATATTCTACAAAACCCAAAACAAATTTATCAATTTCGCATGAAAAAATGGAGGGGAAGCGGAAAAAATAAGCAGTCAGGAATCGATTACTTACCAACTTGGAAGAGACGACCTTCCGGTGAGAAGATAGTGATATGACGATCGTAACCAGCGCCGCTTCCTCTGCTCATATTTTTCTCAGCGAAGATTCACAAAGCAAAAACCCTTTGTTCTCGAATCGAAGTTGGAATTTTGGTTCTGTGATCTGTGTAGAATGTAAGTAGAGAAGGAATAGAAGAAAACTTTGCCCTCAAGACAGAAAATTATACCCAGGGTTAATTAATTTCCCAAAATGCCCTTATATGTAACAAGAATTACGTTTCTGACACATTCGCTTCTACTTAGCATTTTAGCAGACTTTCACTTGACGAAAAAGGTAAATTCTCCCATCAACTATATTGTTTTGGGTAAAACTCTAAAATGATTTTATTGATGAAAATATTTTTCAATCATTGGAGAGGATGTTTTTTCTTTTCAAACTGCGATTATTTGCCTAACCCTAATCGCCGCTTAACACAGTCGATCTAAAATTTAGTTGTTGGTAGCTCTCACAACATTGATAGCGTCGTCTCTTTTGTTTCCATCGGTCATAACGCTTTAGTTTTTTGTTTTCCGGTTGTGGTGGTATGAGTTTTGCAAGGTGAGGGTTTGGTTCGTGTTCGAGGTTTTCGTCAACGTTTATTTTGTATATCGGAGCTTGGGGTCGTCGTCGATCATATTCTGGTCGTCAGTGCTCATAGATCTGCTGGTTCTCGATAGGTTAGGAGCTTGTCGGAGTTTCTAAGCCTTGTCAGTTTCCTCGAGTCTTTGGCCGCTTCTTCCATGGTGTCCTTGTCGGAGCTTGTGTCTCTTCCCACCGATTATCTTCTCCGGTGAGGTTGGGTGTTTGTAGTTAGCCTCTCCCTTCCTTTGCTTAGTTTCGTTAGTCGTTCGTTTAGTTAGGGCTTTTTGGGTTAGATTAGTTTAGGATTGCTTTCCTCCCGTTGATCGTATGGTATCTTTTCCGGTTTGTTATGATGCGATTTTCTTCCGAGTTTGGTATTTTTTGGTTTATGTTCGTTTCACTCCTTGTCACTACTCAAAGACTTTGATCGAGGTCTAGTATTCTGTTGGTTTCTGTTTTGGCGTCAACTTAGTCGATTGTTTTCGATTTTCACCGTTTTCGGTATGTATTGTGGGATATTTTTTCCTCTATCAGTGAGGTAGACCTATTCACAATAGGAGGTTTCGATGTCCACGTTTGGATCATACAGTCTTTGTGGAGGCTTTAGTTTTTGGGATCGTGTTGGCGCTTCTGATTAGTCTTTTCTTAGATGCTGAATCTTTTCTTTTTCTTGTGTTTAAATTTTTTGGTTTCCCATGTTACGGTTTTGTTTTCGGGGATTTGTTTGTTCTCCGTCGGTTTGTATATTTTATCGTTGTATTTCTGTTACACTTAATTAATCAAACTACATGGAAGAAGAAAAAAAATTTTACTCTAATTTTCATTAATTAGTTTTTTTTTATCAACTGACATTGTGACCTTTAATCCCTCTCCTAATACTGCAGAGAGGGGATTCAAACCTTGGTGTCGAAGACTTTTAAGTGAGCACTACCATTGACCCACCTGTCCTCGGCATTTTCATTAATCAGTTTAATCATTAATAATCAATTAATTTGGATAATATGAAATAAATTCAACAATTGTAACTAAAAGAAAAAAAAAAGTGCATATTAGTTTCTGGGCAATATAGAGCTTGATTTCCCTTGATTTCCTCGAAGTAGAACTGGCTATAGATTGTTCGGACGTTTATGCTATGATCAACAACCCTAAGACTGCCATGCTTTCGCTTCTTACCTTGAAGACTACACACGTTTAAAGAATTCTTTCAGTTTATTCTCTTTACATGTAATCCTTATGTCTCTTCATTTCTCAGCTGATTTTCTTACTCGTAGTAGTAGGGAGGCTGTTGTGGTTACCTATTTGTGAACTCGTTGGAGTATGATAATATTATTATGGTTGACAAAAAAAAAGTACATTTCAGTAGTCAAAGACAAGTGGGTCAGTGGTAGTGCTCCCTTTACAAATCCTCTAGACACTAAGATTCGAAATCCTTTCCTAGAGTGGAAATATGGGATAAAAGACCATTAAACAAGTTGACAAAAAAAAAAATTCGTTTTCGCTTTTCTTTTTTCAACTCAATTTCATTCATTCTTTTTCTTTGAACCCATTTCATTCGTTTTTTGCTTCATTTTTTTGAAACTCAAGATAAATGTTAAATTATTTAGGTGAATTTTATTGGGTTTGTGTTATTACTGGATTTGTTGAGGGTAAAAGTCTAAAATAACCTTATACATGAAAAGAAAGTTTAATGTAATTTTCATTAATCTAATTACCTTCTCTATTATAATAATATTATTATTCTTCTTTATAACTTTAGATAATAATAATATTATTAACAATATAAAATAAATAAAATTATAATTAAAAATATTATCTTTAAATTCATTATATATTTTTGTATTATTAATAAAACTAGGACCACTAGTATTACTAAGTCAACTAAAACAAGTAGAAGAAGCAAAACAACCACTATGATAACTAAGGCTATGTTCGTTTGGTGGTGACTAGCGACCGTGACCAGCGACTGCGATCAAAATTTTAGTTTTTTGTTCGTTTGACAGTCGATGTGACTAGTCGCCACGACCAATCGCTATGTTATTCTTTTCGCAATCGTCAACGACTAGCGACTTTTTTTTTTGCATATATATTTTTTAATTTTTATAAAATTTATAATAAAAAGTTACATATATTTATAAAAAAAAAAAAATAAACTTTTATCCTATTTAGAAAAAGTTATAGTACAATTTTATAAAGAATGTAACTGCTATTTATTAATTTTTTGACAAAAATTTATTTTCATAAAATTAAGTAATGAAAATATTTTATACACAATTAAAATCAAAGTTTTGTAAATTTTTTTGTTTCAATATTTGTAATTTTTATATATTATTTTTAATAATTATGTTTATATATTAATGCTAGTTTAATAGTTTATGCACATTTGGACATTTTA